>CM025611.2:6826871-6846146 GCA_014621495.2 Entosphenus tridentatus
GGTCTTCACCTGAGGACGGCTGCTTGTGTTGCGGCCGCAACGTCGTGAGAATTATTTTATTATGTTTTATTTGCATTATTGTATTATTTCCCTTCTACGTGACTTTACCGAAAGAACCAAGAAGATGAATTCACGTGATCTTTTTGACCCGCTCCGGCTGGACATGTATGAAAAAGGGCTTCATAGCTCATCGGATTCCTGCAGGATAAATGAACACCCTGACGATTATTCGGTGTTTGTTTTTGCCAGGCATTGCACGATTGCCGCACTCACGCTGCCTCGCAATGTCCCTGCGCAAAATGCCGAGGGGAGCTCAAAGGCAAAGCGTGAGAGCCAAGAGTCAGTGATCCGTACAAGGGCCTCACACTTGGCGTTGCAAGTGCCTGAGCTCATAGACAGACGGAGGATGCAGCCGGCAGCGGGAGCAGGTGAAAGAAGTGAATGTGGGGAGGGGAGGGGTCATGGGGTACGGGGGTTGTGGGGGGGGTCAAGCTATGCAGAGGGTAGTGGGAGGAGGAGGGTGGGGGTGGGGTGCAAGTGTGTGAAATACTATTATGCAGGGACGCTGCTGCTCTGGTGTAGCGGTCAGCAAACTGGACTTGCAATGCAGAGGTCACAGGTTCGACTCCATTTCCTGGCAAAGGAGTTTAAAGAATGGGGCACGTGTCTTAAATCCGCCCTGGATCCACAATGCCCCCAATGCCCCCAATGCCGCCCCCCCCCGGGGCCTTTGTCCACCCAAACATCTGAAGAAGTACACGGCAGCAGATGGACAGGTCGTGTGTGGTGGGGTGAAGTGTGGGCACTCCCACCTCTTCATAGAAGTGGGGCCAGTGTGGGAGAGCAGGCCAGGATACCATAATTAACAAGAGTGTGAGTACGCACTTGCAGGCTTGCCCCTTTGACTATTATCACTCGGCCCTTTGTCTACAGTGCGGAAGATAATCGAGGGGCGAGGAGGTCAGGCGAAAGTTTGTGGCTGTCGCGTCCACGGTGCAAGATTTGCAGGCGTTCGCCACCGACGCCCGGCTGTAATCGATTGCGAATTACAACATCGGTTGCGAAAAGCAACGCGTCAAGCTACGGGGAAAGAGAAGCATGCAAAATCAAATGTCTGCGCAAGACATGCCAAGTGTAGCCTTTAGCAGACTGCTGGGGTCAAATTATTTGGCTCTTTCGGTAAAGTCACGTAGATAGAAAAAAACCCACGACGTTTCGATCGCAACACAAGCGGTCGTCATCAGGAAAAGGGGGGGGGGGGGCTAGTGGGGGGGGGTCAAGATACTGTTAGCGAGCACCTTTGAAGAGGGCAGGCACCTTGCCCGGCCGTCTTTGTCTCCCCAGTGCTACTGTTTAGCCACCACACTTAGATAATCATTTAGGGCCGAGTCGCCCTACCAGGGAAGGCCCAGGACGCGGTTCAAACATCTTCAGCGCAGTGATTTGGCAGTGAGCGGGAATCGAACTCGGGACGCCTGGTTCGTAGGCGCAGTGAATTAGGCTGCGCCACTGCAAGCAACAAAGACAAAGACCCCCCGTATAGTCTTAACCGACTGTTGGGGCAAGTGCTATTAGCGAGCATCTACGAAGGCCGACACGGCACACGGGGGTGGAGGGGGTGGCCAGCACTACGCCCGGCCGCCTTTGTCTCCCCAGTGACGATGTTTACACCACCAGACCAGGTACTTATTTGATGCTGAGTCTACCTAGGGGAGGGCCATGACCGCTATAAATAATCGTCACTGGTATTGGCCGAGAGCGGGAATCGAACTCGGGCGGCCGGTTTCATAGCGTGGCGCTAACCACTACACTACCGCTCCCCATTCCGCGAGCTGCACGCACGCGCACACTGAGATTACGGGGCGGGAGGGGGGGGACATACTAAATAGATTATTAAGAAATAAATAAATAGACACATCACCTTGAGCCGCAAACAACAACTCGGGCTAATCAACGGAGAGTGATTGCCAGCAAACTAATGAAGCCGTTAGGGGAAGTCTCACTCGAGATGGGCATCGCTGGCTGCGTTTGACAGCGAAGCAATTTGCGACGATGAGTGTGCCCATTTGTGTCCCCGTGTTTGCGCGAAGGCGGCGGTCTGGGGACGAAGGGACGACCCCTGGGCAGGTGTGCGACCTTGGCTGGCGGGGCCTGCGCGCTGGCGTGCACGTGTGTGTGTTTGACTTCGGTCTGACGCGCGTCTGCGGAGGGGTAGCGTATAGGAGCAGGGGTGGGTAAGCTTTTAATCTGCCGAGGGCCATTTGGATATTTATAACATCATTCGCGGGCCATACAAAATTATCAACTTAGAAATGTGCCCGTTATATTTGGTCAAACATTTAATTAACTCACCCCCTAATGTGATGGCTGGAAATGATTATCTTTGGTGAGGCGTGTGATGCTAGTTGGTATTGATGATGATGTTGATGTTGCTACTCGCAACTGCTTTTCCAGGTTTGCTCCTAGACTTATTGAATTTCGAGTCCCGCCTGCGGTTGCCTTGGCAGGGCCACACCAAATGATTTCGCGGGCCTTGCCCCAAAAGCACGTTGAAGGATTTGGGGGATCTTTGTTTTTGGGTGTTCGTGCGTGAGTGAGCGATTGAGTGAGTGTGTGAGTGAGTGTGTGAGTGAGTGGGTGCTGCCTGAGTGAGCGAGTGAGTGCGTGAGTGGGTGAGTGCGTGGGTGAGTGAGTGAGTATGTGAGTGAGTGCGTGAGTGAGCGAGTGAGTGCGTTAGTGGGTGAGTGCGTGGGTGAGTGAGTGAGTGTGTGAGTGAGTGCGTGGGTGATTGAGTGCGTGCGTGGGTGAGTGAGTGTGTAGGTGAGTGAGTGGGTGCGTGCGTGTGTGTGTGCGTGAGTGTGTGAGTGGGTGGATGAGTGAGTGAGTGCGTGGGTGAGTGGGTTGAGTGCGTCATTGAGTGAGTGAGTGTGTAGGTGAGTGAGTGCGTGGGTGAGTGAGTGTTGGAGTGTGTGAGTGAGTGTGTGAGTGCGTGGGTGAGTGTGTGAGTGCGTGAGTGAGTGTGTGAGTGAATGCGTGGGTGAATGGGTGCGTGAGTGCGTGAGTGAGTGGGTGCGTGAGTGCGTGGGTGAGTTAGTGAGTGAGTGCGTGAGTGAGTGGGTGCGTGAGTGCGTGAGTGAGTGGGTGCGTGAGTGCGTGAGTGAGTGGGTGCGTGAGTGCGTGGGTGAGTTAGTGAGTGAGTGCGTGAGTGAGTGGGTGCGTGAGTGTGTGGGTGAGTGAGTGAGCGCGTAGCACGCTATCAGCAGCATTACCCAGCGAGTCAGTCAGACAGGAGTAGAAGATTGCGGGTGCCAAAGACGCCCCGCGGTGTGAGTTTCCATGTAGGGAGAAGATGCGGCGTAAAGAGGAGAGGGATGAACCTTGGTTGTGCACGCTTACAACCCCCCTACCAATCACGGACGTGTTAATTACCTCGCCAGGTATACAGGAGGTCCTGAGTTTCATCCCGACCCTGACGCCTGCATATTTGGAGTTTGCATATCTCTCTCTTCGTGGTCGCGTGCATTTTTATCCGGGTCCTTAGGTTATTCCCTCCACATTTAAAATCAACCTCACGTGTTTATGTATTTGGCTGCTATACATTTCCACGTGATAAGCCACTTCGTTAAGCTGTCATTTGTGACCAGGTCGCTTCCGAATGAAATAGCTAAACAGCTCAGAGGGTCTTAGATGGTACGTGGAAATAATTAAATAATGCCTGTTACATTTTTTTGCTTTTATATATGTTCCCTCTGTAAATAAATCCCGACTTGTGAAACGTTGACGACTACAACGAGAAGTGCTAAAGCCATAAACGAGGATTGCAGCACCAAAGCCAATGTGTCAGGATTTAGAAAAATAATGAATAATGCATTCTTACGATATTGGCATCGTGTCAAGAGACAAATATATTTCCATTCGGGACTCTCACAGCGAGCAGTGCACCACCCGGTGTTATAATATTGCCACACGTAAGCACTTACAAGTCACGACTGTGGTGTCCTCTATCCACAGCCATGAAACATCGTTAACGTACCCTGCAGAGAGTGTTCCTGACGCAGTTAAGCAAGTATATATATAAACATTCACAGAGCTGTATTTAGCCAAATTAGATAGCACCCACAATTAAATGCGTTTTGTTGTCGGTGTTATGTGTGCGGTCCATTTGTGCCCGTGCTGAAGCCATTAACTCACTAAACACTCGAGAGGGACAACGTCTTTAATCACGTGCCTCGGATACCCGGAGTCGAACACAGACACCTCGGTCGCTGTTGCGAGCCAGCACAGGGACCCACGTCTGCCCGGGACGATCCCGAAAATCACGACGAGCCACAAACCGTCGACCCGATTCGGCCGAATGCGGATGCGCAAATGCATCTTCTCTATTCCGTGACACACAACAACAACAACAACACATGAATTACCCTTCCACCGGTCCACTTCAGCCCGCCTCTTGACATGCCCACCCACTCCGTTAATCACCTGCAACGTTGTCTCGAGGAACTTTGAAATTCCGCGAAGAGCAGCTAATGGTATATATATATAATATATATATATAAAATTAAATAATCACGTGGATTTATCATGCGCTTGTGCATGCACGTGCAGAAGGTGAAAGCGCAGCGCTGCAATTGCTTGATCACGCCACTGCCGGCGAAAGAGCCTCCATAAGAGCGAATTCGACTTGGTATTTGGCCTACTCTTCCACGTTGTCCGTAGTTCGTTGGAAGAAGTGGACGTACCCACACTTTACCCCACCTACACGCGACCTGTCGATAGACTCTGGTTGTGCCCATTTACACTGCTGGGGTAAACAAAGGATCGTGATTTCAGCGTGGTCACCGTTACACCACAGTGGCAACACCATGGCCTTGTCTATATATGTACACGTGTGTGTGTGTGAGAGGAGCAGAGGAGTAGCAGGTGGTGCGTCAGCCAGTCATCTCGGTCATCTCGGTCAGTCGACCCGTGGCACCTGGGTCTGCCACGTGACCTCCTGCCAGCGGGCGTTCGACACTTCACGTGGCCTCAAGGTGCACATGGCCTGGCACAAGCGTCGTGGTGACGTCACCGCCACTTAGTGGCGAATGGCGGTTGTTTGTTGTTGAGAGGAGTAGAGCCACATTTGTTTCCCTCGTGGCCATGTTTAAACACCGCAGCGACAAAGGCGGAGGGGCGTGGTGCTGGCCAGCCACCCCCCCTCTCGTATGCCGTGCCGGCCTTCTTGGGGGCTACTCGCTCACGGTACTTGTCTCAACACTCTGTGAAGGCTATAGAGAGGCGGGGGGGGGTGGATATTTGTCCTTGGTTGAGAACCACACACAGGCATGGGAGACTCGCCCTTGTGATGTGCAGCCCGGCGGATTCAGGAGGAGGGGGAGGCTGGCAGCGCAAATTCCTCTTTGTCGAGATTATGATGAGACGTGTAAAAAAAACCGAATAAAAATATAAAAATTGCATGCATTAATAAATCAAGGCACAGACACCCCTGCTTACAACGAATGACAACGTGTCACCTGGGCTCATTACTCTGCCACCCCCCCCCCCCATACAGACCCTGCATCACCTCGCTCGTCACCCTCCCAGCCCCCTGCTGTGCCCCTCTCGGGGGGAAGGCGGGAGGTGGGGAGAGCTTGGTGGAATGGTGCGGTGGAGAGGTAGGTGGAGTGGTGGGGGGGTGGAGTGGTGGGGGTGGTGGGGTAGGGGGGGGGGCTGAGGGGGTGGGGGACGTCACCTTGTCAACATGCCAAATTAACGGCTGGGAAGGGTCACCTTGGCGGATCAGGCCCATTTTCATTGAGTCGCTTTGCAAATGTCACGCTCTTGAACCGCTTCACCCGGCGCCACCAACGGCCGTCCTCCCACCGGCCGCCTGTGTCAGCGTCTGCGCCGTCTTTGAGCGTCGTATCCCTGGCGTCGACGCCACTGACGGCGGTCGGTATCGTATCATGTTCAGCTGGCACGACCCCCCTTTACCTGTCCCCACCCCCACCACCATAACGAGGCGGCGGGACGCAGCGGGGGAGGGGGTGCTGGTCTGGCTCGCCTGGCCCAAGGGGGCTGCTGAGACAGCGCTAAGAGGAGAGACACTCGAGGGCTTTCTCACGGTGTGCGTCAGCTTGACCGCGACGCTTACCTCTGCGCAACAGCGGAGGAGCAGGGACGCTCCACAACATCGCGAGCTGAGCGCACGCGTGGCTAAATGGCAGTCATCTCAGCTAATGGCACCTGCGTGGGTGGTCTGTTCCGTGACCTCGCGCCAGTGAGCCTTTCACATTTCACGCGGTCTTAAAATGAACCAATCGCCATGCTGAAGTCATTGTCAGTTTGAGTAGCTAATGAATGCGTGTGTGGTCACACTGCACTGGGAAGCCTGCCGCATCAGTTAGATTCCAGGCCATGGCTCACTCACATCGGTGGCGAATGAAACTGTATATTAACGGGTTCTGTGCGTCCGCTAGCTTGGCTCAGCCTTAAACGAGTGTCTGGCGAAGTGGCCAAGCGTGGTTCTGGCCACTCCATTCTCTCGAGTGGAGTGGCCAGCCTGTAATAGGTGCTCGCTAACAGCAGCGGCCACAATAATCGTGAAGGCAACATCTGAGAACTTTGACCTTTTGGCGTGTGATTGCGTGAACGCAGAAATGAATTAACTGTAGCTGGTTATCTTCTTGGTTCTTTAATAATAAAATATGTTTTTTTATTTTTTTTATTTTATTACTTCCCTTCTACGTGACTTTACCGAAAGAACCAAGAAGATGAATTCCTGCAGTCACGAAAGCTTTAAATTGAAAAATGTAGCTGGTTATCTTCTTGGTTCTTTCGGTAAAGTCACGTAGAAAGAAATTAATAAAATAATAAAAATAAAATAATTCTCACGACGTTTCGGCCACAACGCAAGTAGCCGTCTTCAGGTGAAGAACAGGTTTGTCAAGGAGACATAATCTGAATGACTTTACCGAAAGAACCAAGAAGATGAATCCCTGCAGTCACGAAAGTTTTAAATCTAAATGTAGCTGGTCAATTAAGTTGATTTTGTGAGTTTCATGTTGCAAGTGTGACCCGACACATTTATCTGCCAGTAGGGGGCGATGATCGCTGCTCCATTCAATCGCAATGGGGCAGTTCGCTGTGTTGCTCTTTAGAATTTGGCAAATGTGGAGCCCTGACGCCGGCACACAACGACCTACTCTGTGGCAGAGGTTTTGATTCCTTACCCGTACCCGTAACCGGCCGCACCAGGGTCGCAAACGGGTACCCGTACCCGGCCGTTGCCGTACCCTACCCGTACCCAGCCGGGTACGGGTAGTGTACGGGTATCGGGTACCTGATTGCGACCTCTGGGATGAAGCCATGTTGCAGGCGCGGGTGGGTTGATTCTAGGAACTTGAATTGTGAGAAGAGACAAGACGTTGGGAAATGAGTGACAAACGGTGACTCACCAGTGACTCACGGCCTACCCGTACCCGTACCCAGCCGCACCAGGGTCGCCTACCCGCTACCCGTACCCGGCCGGGTACGGGTAGCCGGGTATCGGGTAGGGTACGGGTATCGGGTACCCGGTTGCGACCTCTGCTCTGTGCGGAATGACGTCTCGGGTTCTTTAACGTCCACTGCGATCGACGGCTCATATCGGACTGCGGGATGAATCGAGGCGGCCACTGGGGTTCGAACCGTAAACCTCGAACAACAAGTGGTAAACTCGCTACCCCCACCGCACCCACCCCCATATATTATAATTCATATAAAAACAATGATTACTATCGGTGTATGTACACTTTTTATATCTAATCATGTGTGCTGTAATAAAGTTATGAAGAAACTAAATACGAGGATCGCGTAATGAAGAAATACAAAGATACATTAACGGAAGTTAACGTTTTCCTTTAATGTAATTTTACATATAAAAAAATAACCTAATCACGCTGATAGCCGACACATTGATTAAACAATCAATGTTTCAAAAGCCACCCACGACGATAATAATAATCTTCCTTTTATGTGTTTTAGTTAAAAATAAAAATAAATTCATTCCGATCACGCGTCAAATTGGCGCTTATCATTAACACGAAACGGCGATGCACATCTTTGTCATGTTGCGAATTGCCCTTTCTTTTATTGGACATCAATAACGAGTGTCGTCCAAAGCATAGGCGCGCTTGGACATAAAGTGCCTACATACGTCCTCACTCACACATGAGCAAGACATCCTCAGATAAGCAAACACATAACCCGCCACAAACTTAACATGTAAATTGCAAACAAACAAACAACTCCCCACTAAATTGCGATTTTAAGCGTTTGTGACTGCAGGGATTCATCTTCTTGGTTCTTTCGGTAAAGTCACGTAGAAGGGAAATAATACAAATAAAACATAATTTTTAAAGCTTTAAATCCAAATTTAGTCGGGGGGTTTTGTTTGTTTGCAATTTAAAATAATAAAAATGATGTTTTATTTGTATTATTTCCCTTCTACGTGACTTTACCGAAAGAACCAAGAAGATGAACCCCCCACTAGCCTTAGGGTACTCCGGCATTCTTCAGCATTTGCGCCACGCGCCTCGCACACTGCAACGGAAACTTCGTCCGGCAGATACGTTTCGTTTGCTCACCACGCTCACGGACAAACACATAAGTCCCGAACCGAGCAGCTGCCACTCGTGATGCCGGAGAGTTCACTCCTCGTGCGCCGGTTACATCCCCGACTCACCCCTCCATCTAGCTGCCACCGTGTCGTGTGAATGCGCCGAACGGAGCAGCGCAAAAATCGACGACGATTGCCTTGGCGGCATTCGTTTCGCTTCGCGGAAGCAGCAACTGGTTTTTTGTTCTCAATTTTTTTGCCACGTGAACTCATCTCAAACAAAAAAAAACGAGTCGCTTCAAATTTTCAAACCAAGTCGCCCTCTGCTTCGCGTGCGACTCGCAACCGCGCGGTTTTGTTGTTGTTGTTGTTGCGCAACACGAGCACGTGCACGAGCACGCAACACCGCACCGGCATCGGCAGCGTACTTTGAACCTAAAAGTCAAACAACAACAACAAGAACCACAACAACCACACGTATAATAAAGATAGCGGGCGCGACACGTTCACGGCGCGATTTGAAAGCGCAATAAAACTGTTTGCGATTGTGACATCAAAGAGGGTGGGTGGGTGGGGGGGGACCTACTGTGTCAGCCCGAGATGACGGGGAGAGGCACGCGGCTGACAACTGGGGGCTCGATGTCGTCTCATGTTCCGACTTCAATCGCGTCGCGATGCCACGCTGGAACGGCAGGTTTTCGGGGACACGCTCTTTCAATCATCTCGACGCTCCGCACCCCCCGCCATGGGGCCCCCATATTGGACCCGAGTTTGGGGGGGGGGGGTCGCGTTACAGAGGAGGGCAAAGTGGGAGGAAGATGACTTTGAGGGCAACTTATCCATCCTGTCGCCCTCATCGCAACGGCGACTCTCTCTCTCTCTCTCTTATGTGACATTGCCTCGGCGTCGGTGGCACACACGCGGCACACACACACAAAGTAAAAAAGCAAAAATCTATCGACGGTGGGAAGGTGTCGCGGTGTTCACAAAGGTGGCTCGCAGCGCGCTCGTCCCTCGCGGAACCGAGCGCGCGATCGATGGCGATGTTTGTGTACAGCCGCCCTCCCGTTGAAGTCGGTCCCTAATTGATCTGATCGAGACGGCGGAGAAGTCATTGCCGCTGTTCCGCTGTGGTCTTTTAGCGGAGTTCCTTGTGCGACGTGCGCAGTGGATTCTAAATAAACGCGCGAGAAATGTGAATGTGTTTTCTTACGTGTATATGTGTAAACGTACCCAGGTATTCCTTCCGTGCAAATGTTAGCGATGCGGTGGCCTGCAGCAACCGCAGTGGGTACACTCCACGAAGGACCCTGCAAACAACAACGGCAACTCCAACAACATCAACACTTTTGATTGAAAGCTTTCGTGGCTGCAGGGATTCATATTCTTGCTTTTTTCGGTAAGGTCACGTAGAAGGGAAACAAAATATAAAAACATAAAAATATTGTTTCACATTTTCATTATTTTATGGTTTCCCTTCTACGTTAGTTTACCGAAAGAACCAATTATATAACATCAACAATATAATCATTAACATCGTTATCGACAACAACAACAATATCAAAGCATCAGCAAAACAACAACATGTGGCATGGCTAATAACAAAACATTATAATCGCCATTTTACGTTCCTATCTCGCAACATCGTCTTGAAATTTCAATTCCATTCAGTGTGCTGCTGAATGACTTTATTTTGTTTGTTTATTTCCACTTCTATTCTTCTATTATTATCTTTATTTATCTGCCCAGGAGTGCCTTTGCTGTTTCTCCCGGGCAGCTCCGAGGCCCACAACAGCGGGGAGTGAAGTCCAGATGAGGTGGTGGCATCTGATTGGCGAGAGACACAGAGGGAGAGAGTTCGGAGACCATTTCTCCCCTCTCTTCTCCCCTCTCACCTCCTCTCTCTCCCATCTCCCCCCCTCCCTCTCTCCCCTCGCTCTCTCCCCCCTCTCTCCTCGCTCCCATTTCTTTTTTATTTATTTATTTTTACGATCAGTTGAAACAAGAAGATGCTCGGTGTAGTCGGCACTTTGCTTCGTTCATCATTTCGTAAAAAAAATGTTTTATAACTTTACTTTATGCACCCCCCCCCCCCCCCTTTTCGCTCACTCTCTCGCTCACTCTCTCGCTCTCTCTCGTTATGCACGAAAGCCCTTCTCCCATCTCTCTCCCCCCTCTCTCTCCCCTCTCCCACCCCTCTCTCTCACCTCTCTATCCCCTCGCTCTCTCCTGGCACGTTACGGGCGATGGCTTTTCTTCGTTTCCTGTGAGCGGCGTCCTTCCGAAAGAAACAGGAGTGAGAGGGGGGGGGGTCCGGGTCCCCTCTATCTTGCAGCACACGCCCCCTGCACCGCACGCCCGCCTGTCAGCCCATGTGTAATTGCATTTATCAGCACATAATTAACAGCCTAATGCCAATGTGGAAGGCTTTTGTTTGGGTTAATTAAGTTTACAAAACCAGCTCCAAACAGCATCCTTCTCAGCTCAAGGTCGGGTAATTATCGGTAAATTGACTCCCCTTGGTGGTTCCGCGTTCCGCCCCAAGTTTGGCTTTGAAGCTCAAAGAGGAGACTCCTTCCACACACAGGTGGCGCGGTTCGATCCCCACAATGGTGACATTGAAATTTAAAAGAGAAACATCTCTCTCGCCCCGCCTATATCTCTCTCTCTCTCTGCTAAAATTTGGTGGAGTGGAATTAATAATTTCTCGCAGTTGACCCTGCGCCTGTAGTGGAAATTCCACATTTTAGTGGCGGAGGCCCAGTGCCTCTGAAGGGCAACAACCGTTATTTATCCACTGTTGGATGAAATCCTTCCCGCAAGCCGTCTCGCCATCTCGCGGTGTCGCGGGGCACGATCGATCCATGTGGCACTGATGCCATATCGAACCACGTCCATCCCACCTCGTTGGCCCACTTTCTCCGGGGCTCCCTCCTTTGGCGGCTGCTCCATCGTTATTCTAAACGGCCGGGCATCAACCCGCTGTTTCAGTTGACGCGCGCCTTGCCATTGCCCATTTGACTCTGCTTAATAAGTGAATCAATCAATCAAACTTTACTATTTAATTTAGCTCGCTTCGTGATTATATTGTTGTCACAAGAAGTGAAGTGCTCTCATCGCGCCTCCGATAAGCACGGTTGGCTACGTACGGTGCGAAATAAGTTCAACATACGTACAAGTAATCAACACAATTTGGGATACACAAAACAGTCAAAGTATACAGTTTAAAAATACACAAAACAAAGTTATAAATCTTCTAGCCCCATTTTTAAAACCGCGACATTTTCTTTTTTCGGACGAGTTTAAGGCGTAGGCTTTCGCGACCAACATCATCCAAAAGACAGGTTTTTTTTTGGTCGGGTGAGATCGCGTAAATATTTTATTATGGGGTTCATGATGCACTCCACGTGGGGCGACAACACCACGTCCCCAAAAACTTCGCCCGGCGTTCTCGCATTCACGCGACGCGTTTCGTCTCCCTTGCGCTGTGCATTTCCCCACTACTTTTGACGCATTTTGGAGGAACCATTCGGGATACAACCAAAACGACGACCCGTGCACGCGGTTCACCGCACGTCCCTTCAACTACCGAAGGGCTCGTGCAAGCGAAACGCCTGAATGTGAATGACTGAAAACGAGCACATTTTTACGAGAAAAATGCTATTCGACGATTATCGGATTTGGAAAAAAAGAGAGAGATTCGGAACTACGATCGGCAATGCGCGGTCACTTTGACGGACGTCGCAATTCGGGTCACCGCAGTTCCCCGTCGTCGCATGAGACGAACTCGAAGGCGATGTGGCATTCATGTATTGTTAACGTTGTACGCAACGGGGAAAAAAAAAAAAACTTTTTAGACTGTCCCTCATTTTTATAACTTTATTTTTAATCAGTTTTATTTATTTCTTTATACTGTCAAAGTGCCGGCGTGATCAGATATATCACTGGCGTCTCATTTAGAGAGCTCCCTACTTCTTCTTTTTTACATCAGCAATGAAACACACCGCCGCACACACTCATGAATATTAATGCGAGCCGAGTTTACAGTCCGCCTTTGAGAGTTGAAACAGCTTTCAATCTGTAGCCGTTTCACCGCTTTTTGTTCGCGTGCTCAATTTAGTTTTTTTTTTAATCCTCAGCGAGGCTGTCAGTGTCCTAGAGAATATTATTAACTTTTAAAAATCGCTCCTCCACCCGCGTTGAGGATTCGGTCTACCAGACGGACGGTTTCATGCAATCCATCACATGGTGTTCAACTACCACCACCACCACCACCACTCACCCGCTCACTTGCTCATTCACCCACTCACTCACGCACACATTGACCCACTCACTCATTAACTCACCCATCCACTCACCCAGACAACATTCACTCACTCACTCACCCACAAAAATGCAGATCACACCAACACATGCAATCATCCACCCACTCACTCTCCCACCCGCCCACTCACTAATTCACTCACCCACTCACTCACTGGCCACTTAGCACTTTGGGGCTTTGAGCCTGCGCTCAGCCACCGTGATTTATACAGAAAAAAATTGACCGCCCTAGACAATCAACTATTGGATGCAGGCCTCCCTTCTCGGTCATGCGTCGGTCATGGGACTCACTTGGCCATACTTCACCACGCTGGGCCGTGCGAATTGTCGACTTTGGCTATCGTATCAACGCCGACGTTCGCCGTGCCTGGGAGCCACCCAAACTCAAGCTGCCGACTTCATAGCGCAGCGCATCCCCGAACCTCTGATCCCCCGCACCTCCAATTAACACGGTTGGCTACGTACGGTACGAACGAAGTTCAACACACGTGCGTACTCCGTGCCACCCGCCGCTCACTCGGCTTATTCCGACCACACACCCATCGCACCCAGCCCTGTTAATGCCAGGGACAACATCGTGAAGCGTCGAGCAACAACTGTATTACTTCTTCCGCACTGCGAGGTTTGAATCCAGCGCGAGGAATGTGTCAAGCGAGCGAGGGAGTCCGTCCCAGGTTGTTTTAATCGCTCAGCGTAGCGGGCTCACTGCCTCCGCCAACCCGCTATCGCGCCGCGCGACGAAAAGGCAACTCCGAGACCTCGGAGCGAATTTTGCCAATGAAGCAATCTCGGTCGATTTGAGCGTCGCCCGTTGAAAAACATTTATCAGGGCGGGTGTGCAGAATGGGATTTCATGTTCGCAATATTACTCCGAGGCGTATGATTGATGAGCCCGTTGGTCGAAGGTACACCTGTTTTTATTAAAGTGTCGAGAATATCACACTTAAGGTGGCTAAGTGGAACAAATTTGTCGCCACAGAGCACGGTGGGTAACTTAATTTGGCCGGGCCGATAGAGCAGAAGGGATGGCAGGCAGAGGTGGCAATTATTAATCTTGCTGCCATCACGACGGGCAGCCAAACAAAAAAAAAAGGCCGCGTTCCACCCGCTCGGGTTGCCCGCGACTGCGCAGGTGAGAAAGCGTCCGTCTGTTGCATCGCAGACGACGTCGCAAAAAACCTTGACAAGGAGCACAAACCCATCACGCGAACCTCGGTCATCCTGGCAGCAGCGGCTTTTGGCCACAGCTTCGCGCGGCGCTTTCCGATGCGCTTCTGCGGCCGTCTGGAACGTTCTTTCTTGCGATATTAGGAAGCCAACGGAGCTATGCACTTAAAAATCAGCTACATTGAAAAGTCATTTCGTTAAAACAGCCTTTTGTCTCTAGTTCGTTGTCCTTCCCCCGCACCTCCAGTTAGCACGGTTGGCTACGTACGGTGCGAAATAAGTTCAACATGCATACATCAAAGAAACAATTGCATGGCACGGGCGAATGAACGTGCGGCACCAACAGCGGACGACCCGCGCAGCGATCAGCAATTGTCACGCGTAAACGATGAATCTGCCTCCTGCCCCCGTAGATAAATGGCAAAACGCGACGCAAGTAGCTACTCAAAGACGGCGCAGGGTTCGCGGCGGTGGTGCAGCTCTCCGACGAGTTTTTGTTTCGTCTTCCGCACCACGTGTTTTTAAATCCTTTATATTAAGTTCACTTGCTTGCTTGCTTGCGCGCTTACGACCGTGCAAATCTTTCGGTCGTTTTTTAACCCACTTCCCGTGATCCAATCGAGCTGACATTTTGCACACAGACTCGTTGTGCGTGACAATTTATTTTAGTGAAAAAAATATTTTTTTTTATACTTTTTAGGCATTTTTTTTAAATATTTAATTACCAATTGCTTAATGGTAGCAGGCAATCATCTGACCCATAGGTGGCAGCCATCTCAAGCCAGAGGACGAGAGGACTCTAGCCGCCACGCAAATAAAGGATTTATAGTGAAAAACTTTGTTTTTACGGGTTAATTTTTTTAATTTCAGCAACACACTTTCGCGGCATGCTATGGGGTGGAAGAAGGTGCAGGGAACGTGTGAACGACACGCGGCGGTGCAATCTGGATTCACATGGCATCGAAGTGCAACTTGGCAGTCCCGTGATTTCGTAAGTACATTTCAGACACGTTGAAGTCGTTGGGTATCCAGCAGCATGATCATGGAGCTGCGTTTTACTTGGGCACAGCGTGTCCACCAATCGGCACTCATTCGAAGTCAAACTAAATTTTCTCACCCTTTGCTTATGAATACTGCGGTAGGGGTCGGATGTACTCTGACCAATTGATCTACTTTTATCCCCGCTGGGATAGCGGTGAGATGGTGGTGAGATGGTGATGAGATGGTGATGAAATGGTGGTGAGATGGTGATTAGATGATGCATGTTGACCTTATTTCGCACCGTACGTAGCCAACCATGCTAATTGGAGGTGAGATGATAGTACGATTATGTTTTCTATTTTATGTATTTGACGTGGCATTTGACGTGGCATTTTTTTAAAAAGAAAGCCCCCATCGGACATCGCACGGTTGTTTGAGTGCCACCACAAAACCCATCCCACGAAACCCACTCTCCCCAAAACTTTTTCAAGAGAGACATCTGCGCGTTGGACGAAGAGACATCATTGTGATGCTGTGCGCGTGCCAGGCCAGGTGGCACGGTAATGTAATTGATAGGGGCAGAGCCGAGGTTGCTGACACAGCACACGTGGCAATGAATGCAGCCCCGGCTCAGTGTGACCAGCAGAACAGCGGCACGGACAGTGATTAAACACCTTGCTTCTCGCCGGCACCATAGCAATGGTTACAGATTAGCCTGTCATCATGTCATGCTCTCTCTCTCACTCTTGCCCGCCCTCTCTCTCGCTCCCTCTCTCTCACACACACACACGTACCGGCTCACATACAAGCACGCTCGCACACTCACACGTATACGAAGACAAATACCACCCCCCCTCCCACCGTATAGCCTTAACAGACTGTTGGGGCAAGCACTGTTAGCGAGCACCTATGAAGGCACACGCCGGGGTGGGTGGCCAATATCACGCTAGGCCGCCTTTGTCTCCCCAAGTGCTGATGTTTTATAGACACCGCACCAGGTACTCATTTGAGTTGACCCAGGGAAGTGCCACTGTTACTGTCTGAGTGGAAATTGAACTCCAGTAAGTGGGGATTGTAGCCCAGGGTACCTACCACTTCGCCACCACTCAAATATCCCCCGTATAGCCTCAACAGACTGTTGGGGCAGGTGCTGATCGCGAGCAAACGGTGAAGGCCGGCAACGGCACACGAGGGGGTGGGTCGGCAGCACCACGCCCGACCGCGTTTGTCTCCCCAGTGGCGATGTTTGACCAACCACACGAGGTACTCATTTGAGGCTGAGTCAGCCTAAAGGAGGCCGAGGACCGGTTAAGATAATCGTCATCGGGTGTTGGCAGTGCCGGATTAAGCTATCATACGGTATAAAGGGCTCCTAAATTTAAAAAAAATTACATAAATATTAAAACACAAATGTTTTACTTGCATAGTAAAGTAATTGCATGTGTTCATTTTAATACAACCAAATAATACGACAGATCGCTAACCTTAAACACCCAGTCGTTCAAAAAAATTGAAGGCAGAATAGTAGTACTGTATAGTGCAGAATCACTGAACCTGAATTGATAGCTTGAAAGCATTTAGCACGGGGCCTTTGAAAGTGCAGGGCCTGTAGCATATGCAGCTCCTTTTTTCTACTAGGATAATCCGGTGTTGGCCGTGAGCGGGAATCGAACTCGTGTGGTCGGGGTCGTCGTGCAGCGCGCCCTGACCGCTACGGGACCGCTCCCTGCACACACACAGAGACGCACGCACGCACGCACGAATGCATATACCCTTTACACACGCGCGCGCGCACGCATCCACTCTCACTCATGCTCAGTGTCACACTCACCTCCCTCCTGCCTCGGCACGCTACACACTCCTCCCACCCATTTGTGCACCCCTCCTGCCCTCCAATCCATCTCGTCGCGGCCTCCCCCGGCCCTTCTCTGATGACCAATTAGTCACTGTCAAACCACTTTTAGAGTCACTCCCATGATTGCCACGGTCTACAACGGCAACTATCTTCATACAGCGTGGGTACGGCAGTTTAAAGGTGCAGCCCTGCAATGGCTTGCTCATGGCACTGCTGGCGAAATAACCTCCCGATAATAGGATCTCTGGAGTTTCCCTATCTGGAGGAAACGTTTTGGCCTACTCTTCCACGTTCGTTGTCTGCGCATTATATATTTGCCTGCACCTCCGACGCGTTCTGTTTCGATGTTGCCCGTTCCTGCGTGCGGATCGCTCTGATGTTGTTCTTAATCTGTCCTGATAGCACCGTTTTGCGTGACGTTGAAGTGACATCTCGCTCTGAACATTACACACACACACGCATTGAAGAAACAGCATTCAGAAGGAGATGACTACTGTGACAGTACTTAAGATGCTTGCAAAATTTTGTTTAAGAGCAAAGGACTTAGATTTTTTGTTGCTCATTAAGAACAACTTTGCAGACGGCCTAGGGTGGCTCAGAGGGTCGGAGCACTGAGCCAGTGTCGCTGGGATGCTGGTTTCAAATACGGGTTTGAGCGACCACCCTCATCTCTCCTGAGTTAGAGATATCAGCACCATCACGAAAAAAAACCCATTTTGTGTAATGTTCCATTTGCAGTTAATTTGGCTAAATTAACAGCTGTTATAGATAAAATTTTCTTTCAATTGAAAAAAAATATTCTCATAGCAGAGTGAAAATGGAATAGTTCGCCCCCTACAGTTTATAACATGTAACTGTGTAAGGCTTACAAAAGCCACGTGGATGATATATATTTTTATCTGGAGAAGCCCTGTGATTTAAAACCATCCTTTCCCTCCATCCATTCTCTGACACGTCGTGCGCCACTTGCCACACGCGAGATTTCCGAATGGATCCTTCATCCTACGAGGTGCCCGACGCTGCCGGCAACGATTGTGAGGACGTTGCGACCAAACACATGGATGGACGCATTCTTTGTGTCTTTCGGTAAAGTCACGAAGATGGTTCAAAGAAAATGAAAAAAACCTACGACGTTTCGATCACAACACAAGCGATCGTCATCAGGAGGAAAGAGGATGACGATTGCCGATGATGACGATCGCTTGTGTATGTGATCGAAACGTCGTAGTATTTTTTTTGTTATTTTCTTTGAACCATCTACGTGACTTTACCGAACGACCCAAACAATATGAATTCCTGCAGTCGCGAAAGCTTCAAGTCAATAATTAAATGGATGGACGACCAAAAGGGCAAACGACGATTGAACAAAAGCAGAGCGAGAGCGCTGGAGAGAGACAGAGAGCGGAGGACCGACGCAGCTTCATGCGGCCGTAGCGAGGCGCACGGTGGCCGATCGGCGTCGGCATTTAAAGTGGAGGAAAAAGGGGTGGGGGGTCTTGCGATAACAGCGGCGAGAGCCCACCGGAGAGACGAAGAGGAGGAGGAAGATGAGGGGAGAGAAGACATAACCCTGACAATATAAAAAAACTTCATTTAATTTCAAGCGGACGTCCCCTTAAGCCCAACCTTGGCCACCGCCCGCCCGCCCACCCTCCCACCACCACCGCGGCCGCGCAATACCACCACCAACTCGTGGCAGGCGTTTCAACCTTTCAGATATTAGCATGCGTCTCATATATTGGGGAGCGGAGGTGGGTGGGTGGGTGCGTGGCGGGTGTTGTTCCCAGATTCATTTTACCACCATCATTCCTGACAAATTGAGAGCACAACAGAGAGCCGTGTCCAACACGCCGCCGGCTATTCTGTCGTTCGCGGCTGTTTTTATTTTTATTTATTATTTGCGGGGAAGGGTGTGGAAGAAGTCCGTGTCTCGCAGGTGCTTTGCCGTGACCCCCCTCGGCCTCTTGCGCCTGCTCGCCGGCCCTTCGGCAAAAGGCCCGAGATTGCTCAGTATTTGTCAGGCGAGACGGTGGGGGTGGGGGAAATGGGGGGAGGGGGGGGTGAGAGGGAGGGGTGGCAAGGGGGATGGAGAGGGGGGAGAGAAAAAAAATTCAAACCGTAAATTAGAGGCGCCACTCTGCGGAGCCCATTCAAAACAAGCACATTAATCAGAAGGGCGGCCGGGCATCCGCTCGCCGGAGCCAGCGAGTGCATTTGCTTTGAAGCAATAAATGTTGTGAGCACGTATTAAGAGAGCAAATATAAGTGGGGCCTGATTAAACATTTCACTTCTGCGATGATGAAGTGATTTTTATTTTTATTTAGCGAGAGCAGTTTGCCCGTATTCTGGGTGGGAGGGTTGTTTTTTTTT
>CM025611.2:6846546-6871202 GCA_014621495.2 Entosphenus tridentatus
ACCTGTTCTTCACCTGAAGACGGCTACTTGCGTTGTGGCCGAAACGTCGTGATAATTATTTTATTATATTTTATTTTTATTACACTGACGCGCTTATTTGGTTTGACCACCTGAATGTGAAATTTGTGTTGTTGCTCTGCAGCTACATCAGCCGCACGAAAGGAGAAGAAGATCCATACTGGCCAAACATCTGTGGCCAGGAGTACCCACATTATGCCCCACCACACGCGACCTACCAATACACTTGACTGTCATGTACCGATTTACATATCTGGGGGGTGGACACAGGTGGGAGTTTAAAGTGGGGAAAAAAAAAATCCAATAGTTGTGCTGTACTCCTATGCTTCCGATCACACCTTACGTGGGTGGTGGTAAAGCACAGAAAGTTACAATTAACCCCTCCCCACGACACACGCGGTGATCAGAGGAACCTCATCCAGCAGTGGATCGACGGATGCCATGTTCGTTCTCGTGTATACGCGCGCGCGCGAACATTTCAGGTTGTGCCCCGTCAAGACCCTCTGCGGCGTGCGGGCGTTTAGCGAGCTGCTGATTAATGGGCCGCGCTGGGGAGGCGGAAGGAGGTGGGGGGGAAGGTGAAAGTGTCATCAGTTCAATCATGAACCACCCACCCGGTTTGGCCGCGTGGGATATCGTCTCGCCAACGTGTGGCACCGAAACTTTCAAAACAAGAAACAACCACGTGCCAGGATCGTTCCTGGTCTCGCAGGACCGAACGGCATCGGGACTTTCGAATCCAGGGTGCGAGTCACCGTGGAGGCGTCTGAATAGCAGTAGGGCGCCGCTGTGCACAGTAGCAGCACGCAGATGCTCGGGACTCAGTGTGCATCAGACGAAGCAGGCAGTCGTCTGGGTAGATCATGGGTCGGCAAAACTGCGGCTTCAGATCCGCATGGGGTTGCTCTTTGGCTTCCCTCCCCCCCCCCCCCCCCCCCCTTGCGGGCAGTCGTTAAAACATAACACTTAAATCTTAAATACAATTAAACGTAACGATACATTATTAAATGTGGCAGGGAATGGGTCACTATGGAATATCTTTGGTGGCAACAGAATGCACAACAGTCAAACTGTGTTGTGAAAGGATAACCAAGAGGGAAACAAACTAAAGAGACGCAATTCATAGCATCGCATATTTTGTTTATTTAATGACGAATTCGTCATCCGCTGTATGCCCGCTGTGTTTGCATACGCCCAGCCCTGCGTGTGATGCGGCTCCCGAACAATTTTGGCCAAAGGCAACACAAATGAAAGAATCCACCTTTTCTTCCTCTCCCCCTCCTCCGAAGGGTTTGCCGACCTCAAGCGACGTGGGTGAGGGGTGAAACAAGGAACTGAAGTTCACGGGGACGGCAACCCATGTTTGGTTGTAGTTGTGGCGCAGAGTAAACCAGCCCTGGGGGAAGCGGACTGGTGGGGGGGGGGGGCAGTCGAGAGATGGGGGGCAGTCGGAGTGTACGGGGTGGGGGCAATACGTTTATTCGCAACTGAGAAGCCACGGTGACACCAACATAGAAACACCCGAGGCTTGCTCGAGACGGGCGGTGCACGGGGAGGAGGACAGAAAGGAAGGGAAAAAAAACACGTCTAGCCCTGAGGGCAACAGGTTCTGTTTGTTATTATACACCTTATTCCCCTCCAGGCCACGGCAGCAATGGTTTCAGTTGCTTCACCAGATTTTTCCCCTCCGGTCAGCGGGAGCGTGCTGGTGCCCTCTGGAAATGGTTCTCCGAAGACCGGAATGCACGTCATAGGACGGCTTGCTGAGCTGAACTCGGAAATTTACCACCGTTGTGATGCAGCAGCAGCAGCAGGAAATCAAGGCTTAAAGTTCATGACGACATTTAAGCGAAATTTAAATTCGTGCGGGGTGCAATTTGCATGGCGGTTGAGTGAGTGAAGGTGCACTCTCGCGCGTGTGACTCGGGTCATGTTTGACACGTGCACGCGCGCGCGTGCATGTGTGTGTGTGTGTGTGACGCGCATCGTGTTGACACGCGTGTCGTATTTGACACGCATGTAGAGCGAAGGGCGCCTCTGGCTACTACCCTCCGCCTCCCGTGGGCGCTCTTCAACGTAAGCCTCACTCGTTCTCGTCTTCTCTAGAGCTCCGAAGTTTTGTGCGGGGCTCGCCGTGACGAGCACAGGGCGTTCGTCTTCAGCGGTTTGCGCGAGGCACGAGGCACGCTCAACAGAGGGATGCACCGAGCATCGGCACGAATTCAGATTCTAACGAACACAAATGGCAAGTAAGACGAGCAAAGCAAACTCGTCTCTTTCTCACTCTCTCTCTCATCTGCGTCTCTTGTCTATAATTTATTTAGAACAGTTTTGTCTTGCGTGTGTGTGATTAGTTTGTTGTCCTTCCCCTGCACCTCCGAGTAGCACGGTTGGCTTCGTCCGTTGGGTGCAAAAAAAAGTTCAACAAATGTGTCTCGTTTCTGTCAATCGGACCACTACCCGACTCAACACCAGGGCCAGATCCCGTTTCAATGTAATTGGATTGAGAGCTGTGTAGCTCATGGGATTCCAACAGTATACAGACATTTTCGAATTCAAATTTATTATTTCTGCTGTTTGAAATCCGCCCATACTCCATGGCCAAACACTAAATCGTATTCAGGTCTGGGTTTTAAACGCGATATACGAAGCGTAAAGCTAAATCACAGGTTAAGAGAAGCAAATGATGATCGTGATGTTCAGGGTGATGCTACTGCTGTTGCGTAGGTCGTGGTGCACACGCACAATTCACTTAAAAAAACAACTCAACACCTTCGTCAATAAGATTGTCGCCTTAAAATTAAGAAAAAACGATATAATATGCAACGTTCTAAGCAAAGGCCCTTCATTAGAAAACATTCAACATTTGCTACAGGTAGGAGGAACAGTTCCACACTGCCCACCAGTGATTATTTGTCTGTCGTGCATAGCCCCTCCCAAACATATCCGCTCCCGGATTGGTTAAAGTGCGTCACGTGACCGCGAGCTTTCTGTCGTGCACAAATGCGCTGTCCAACCAAATTCCTACCTGCCCACTCCGAAGGAACGTGTTATTCTGCCCAGACCACATGGCGTCAATGTATAGACTTCACGCCATATCTCTGGCCTCTCTAGGTGCGTGCCATGAAGAAGGGCAATGGCCTTAACCGTCGCCTATGATATATATTATCTTTTAAGGCTGCAGTGCCATTGACGAACGTTAGAGACAAACACGTCTATTTAATTTCTTCACGAATGGCAGCAATAAACACACCTTGATGCTATGGTTTCCAGGATCAAATCGACAAGACGTGGGTGGTCGCGGTGCTACAGGGCTGCGTTGAGACCACGCTCTATGTTTGGAGAAACCCCCCCGCGATATACAATGTGCCAGGGTCTGCAGCCCCTACATGACCCTTACGTTTATCCGCTCTGTTCACTCAACACAGACACAAAGACAAAGTTCCCCCGTATAGCCTGAACAGACTTTTGGGGAAAGCGCATTTTTCCAGTAGCACCCTATGACGGCCACAGCGGCACACGAGGGTGCGGGGGTAGCAGCACCAGGGCCCGTTCGCCTCTGTGTCCCAGGTGGCGATGTTTACACACCGCACCGGGTGCTCATTTGAGGCCGAGTCAACACGCACACGCACGCACGCGCGCGCACGCACACACACGCACGTGCGCAGAAACGCAACCATCCGTAGCTGGCACAAACAATAACAAACAAAACATAATTTACAGAGAAGACCCGCTTACTTTGCCAGGTCAGTGTGCGTACACGCGCACGCCTGCCTCAGTGTTTTGTCGATACTCTCTCGGAAGGTCAGAGCCATTAAAGGGATTCTCTGCGGAGGCTGGGCGCCGTGAATTAAGAGGCCGGGAGCGGCAACAGAGCCCCCCTTCCTCCTCCTCCTCCCTGTCCCTCCACCCCAACCACAAGGCCATTATTGGCGCGTACGCGGCACATTCCCTCCCAGCCCATGAATGATGCATCCAAGGCCATCCCACAGGCCACCCTCCGGGAGCCCCCTCCCCCCCCCCGCCTCCTCGACCTACTAAATGCTTGTCCAAAAAAATGACAAAGGGCGCGCGCGACAATGGCCGATTTCCTCGATGTTATTCATCACCCGCGGACAAGCGAATCGCATATTGTGGCAGCTCGCAATGCGTATAATGGCGCGGATATCTAAATAATTTACACGCGCCCGCGACACACATTGTGGGGGGGGGGGGGGCAACGTGCGTCCGCGCGCGCACGTCCTCCCTGATTGTCCTCCTCCTTCTTCTCCTCCTCCTCCTCCCCGCCGCTTCTGCGGTGTCGATGACGGATGCCGTGCGAACGGCGTCTCGCGTGTGTCACGCGCGGCGACGCACGAGGCGCTGCAAAGCGGCCCGGAGACGATCTGCGTGACGGCCGCGCCTTTGTTTTCCCGGTGCGGTTGCTCGGTCGAGAGGATCATCGGTAACGCTGCTTTACCGCTGAGCCGCTCACAATGGGGGAAGGTTGCGACTCTTTAAATCCTGCATGGTTTTGGGGGGGACGGGGGTGGGGGTTGGGGCAACCGGGTTGGGGGGGGGCGTTGACTCATCATGCTATGGATAGACTCGTCCCCGCATTAGGAATGTGGAATTTCCACCATTGAATTTCCACCACTGGCTCTCCGGGGCCGTGAACAAGAGAGGGGCGCCAATGCCTCGATTTAATTTGAGCGGGAAGTAACTTTTTTTGACCCGTTCATTGAGGTCGCACACACTCGCAGGCCACGTGAAGAAGAAGCTGCTGCTGCTGCTGTTGTGTTAAACTAGAAGTTTATCACCGCCGTGCTAATTTCCGAAACGCGAATGCGCGTGGCACCGACACGAATACGTCCAGATGCATGGTCTCATTTTCACACCGAAGTTGCAACTCTTTCAACCGGTTGCACACGTTTCCTTTCGGACTCGCAGATTTAGCTAATTCGACAACCCCATCACGATGGGGACCTTCCCTGCTGGCCCGTGAATAAAAGATTTACAGTTCCGTCACGGAGCCTCCACATTGCGCCTTTGCGAACCCGATCGCGGCTGTTGGAGGTCAGAAAGCACGAGTCGTTACTCACCGCGATGTGAATATCCCCGCCATTCGGTCAAACGCCAATGGCCATCCGTTAAGGTTCCAGATTGCTAATTCGCTCACATAAAACAAATGCCTAAAGCGTTAGGCCGTTCATCACAGCTCTTAAGGCCTAACAGGTGAAACAAAACAAAATCAGTGCAGCGCTGCAATTCCCCACTCACTGCACTGCTGGTAGAAGTATCCTCCACAAGACGGAGCCCTAGAGAGCCCCTCTCCACGCGGCATCCTGCATGACGTCCAGAATATGCTCAATCTCGTCGCTAAACAGGATTGTGGCATGGATAGAGCTCAGATGGGTGACCAGTGCGTATAAAGCACGTTGTTGTAGACTCCTGCGGGGCTACGCTGTGGGCAAAGCAGACACCTCTACTGGTAGGAACCTCCTGGTTACACCAGCCCACAGGGGAATATTGTGTTCGTTCGTCCGTCGTGCAGGGAGGGGTTGGGTGGGGAAGGAGGGAGGGGTGGGGAGCGGAGGGTGGGGAGGGTGGGGAGGGGCTGGGTGGGGAGGGTAAGGCGGGGTGGGCGGTGGGAGGGGTGGGGCTTGGTGGGGAGGGGCTGGTCACCCCGTGGTGCCCTTATAAAACTCAACGTTTAACCTATTCATTCCGGCTTGTGCTCGCCTTCACAGTTCTTCTATATTTGCGGAATACACCACGCTGCCGTTGACCCTGGCCATTGACCGAGCAACCCAACGTTCCTACCAGCTCCCTCCGCAGGAATGTGTTTAGCCTGCTCTTCCAAGCCGGCCAGATGCCTCGGGACGGGATGGAAGTACCCACACTTTGCCCTACCTGCTGATCAACTCACACCACTAGCCTGCTGCAGAGGGAACAGAGGTTGGCGGAGCAGAGCCGCGGGGGTGGGGGGGTGGGCCTTAATAATCTCGCCCCCGTTGTTTCAACTGCCGCGCCAAGAAATCGAATCAAACCGGAGACCATCACACCACTGTGGCGGCAACATTCCATAAGCTGAACAAACGGCAGGATATCGAGTTTTGGGGTGGCCGAAGACGAGCGATGTGGTTCAGGCTCATTGGCATTTCAATATTTATAAGCTACACGTCGATATTTGGAGTGCACGCGCCTGTTCCTTTTAATGTCTGCTTGGCTTTGGCCCGTGTCCCAAAGACAATGAAATCAAATGGAGGTTTCAAAAGTGTCAACAGTTTGCGCTTTACCCGACATCTTTATCGACTTGCAGCTAAACGCGCGCTGTAGGGCAGGAACGCCTCGGTTCTTCTGAATGAGTGTCGCTTCTTGCCAGCGATGTGGAGCGAAACGTCGGGCATCGTGCCAGACACAACACGAAACAAAACAAACCAACACGTGTCGGAGAACTGTGCGGCACAACCGCGGAGACCCGCACGATTGTACGGATGTGGCACAGACGTCACGCGGCCGCGTTGTATCGTAGCCCGCGTCCGCTGGGAATTATTGCAGGCGGCGCTTTTAAAATAATAAGATGGGGGGGGGGGGGGGCCCATATCAGCGATAGAGTTGTTATCGGCGCTTTGGTGCTGACAGCCGCCGGATTAAATTATGTTTCGTCATTGCCCGCTCTTCATCGTTGTAGTAGCAATAATAATAATGTCAGCTAGAAATGTTCATGCAATAAAACAATTGGGAGAAACCCAGTTCGCCAAGATAATAAAATTAAAAAAAATGCGACAGTTGATCTCCGAGATCTGCCGATCGTTCTCGACTCAGCGTGAGCCTGGGGTGACCACCACAGTATTTTTTAAATCCTTTATATTAAGTTCACTTGCTTGCGCGCTTACGAACGTGCAAATCTTTCGGTCGTTTTTTTAACCCACTTCCCGTAATCCAATCGAGCTGACATTTTGCACACAGACTCGTTGTGCGTGACAATTTATTTTCGTGATTTTTTTCCCCAAAATTTTACACTTTTTAGGACAAAAATATGATATTTAATTACCAATTGCTTAATGCTGCCATGCAATCATCTGGCACATAGGTGGCAGCCATCTCAAGCCAGAGGACGAGAGGACTCTAGCCGCCACGCATATTAAGGATTTATAGTGAAAAACTTTGTTTTTACGGTTAAATTTGTTTTAATATCTACACGGCACCCAAGCTCTGGATGGAGTGCCCTGCCCTTGGAGAGTAGCAACTCGCAGACGCTGGAGACAAGAGTCCCTCCCGGCTGCAGACCCCGCCACCTGTGTAAGAAGCTTCCCCTCCCTCACTCTCTCCAGTACTCCACCTGGTCTCATGAGTGGCTCTGTCTCTCCGCGGTCACATCTCACTCGCTTTCCTCCGTTGGAGGCGTGGCAGCTATGAGGTCCATTGTTGATGGGCGCCTTGGAGAAAGTGTGTTGGTGTTGTTGTTGTTGTTCGGAAAGTGGAAGGAACCGGAATGAAAGAAAGATCTAAATGGGAACGACTTGACGTCGACATAAGAGATTGGCGCCAAAAGGATGTGGCGCCACTTGATGAAATTGGCACAAAGTTGAGGAAATTGGAAACGAGTGATTCGTCATCGCGCGATCGCGGGGAGATGGCCGCGGCTCGCGGACGCCTTCATCCAGCAGTGGATTGACCATGGCCCAGTAATTGCGGCACGCACCCTGCACAATCTACAATGAGATGAAGGCATTGTGAATAACTCAACAAGTCAGTCCGATAAGAATACGATCATCAACGTCTCTCTTTCTATCTGCAATGAATAAGGGCCATTACCTAAAACGTTCACGATTACGAATCTATCTTCTTTTAAGGCTCCCCAGTGTTATTGATGAACGACGCGGCGAGGTTGTTGCTCTGCCGTGTGCTTGGGCACCACTGCCAATGCAGTGCCAAAGACAAACACAACGATTCCCCGCACAACCTTAACAGGCTGTTGGGGCAAGTGCTGTTAGCGAGCACCTATAAAAGCCGGCAAGGCACACGAGGGGGGTGGGTGGCAAGCACCACGCTCCGGCCCACCCTTGTCTCCCCAGTGGCGATGTTTATACATCGCACCAGGTACACATTTGAGGCTGAGTCTACCCAGCGGTGGACCAGGACCGCTTCAGAAAATCGTAACCGGGTGTTGGCCGTGAGCGGAAATCGAACTCGGAGGTCACTGGAACACCGCCTGGCGCCGATGCGAGATCACGCGCACGCGCGCGCGCGCACGCAAACGCCATTTAAGATATCACAGCCTTCGCCAACGTGGCGCGCACGTGCGGCAGGTAACCATTTGTCGACGTCCGCTGGCATTGTGCATCGAGCTCGAGCGCTATTAATTAGAGGCTTACACTGATGCCACGGCGTCACTCGCCGTTAATGAAGGTGGTCGCGGGAGTGCGCGGGGTGTGTGTGGGGGGGGGGGGGCGCCAGCCGAGTCGTGATTAGTGCCAAGTGATGGACGGCTCTGGCTCCCGGCTAGGCCCCGAGTTAATTGAATGTTCTGATGAGTTGACTTTAGGAGGAGAAGGGGGGCGGTTGACTGACCTTCAGCTCTTAATAACGGCGTTAATGGCAGGGATAACGAACTTGCGATCCGCACGATGCAAGGTCGCGTCGCTGGACAGTCATCGTGCCGGTAAAATATCATCCTCGTCATCACCAGTCATGATTAATTCACTGCTGGATGGAGGCCATCCCTAACCCGTTGCCATCTCCCGTGAACCCGCTATGTAATACTCCGCTCAGCACCTGTGCATGAGCTGATTGTGTTGCTCCATCTCTTTGGCGCGTCCCATTCCTTGCCAGCCACTACGTCATTATTTTTGACCATCCTGACCCCCGGTCAAGAATTAGAATTCTAAACTATTTTAAAAGTGTAATCGTAATTATTTTAGACGATCAGTCCACGGCTGGGTGAAGGTCTCCCCGTCTCCATCTCTTACAATCATGTCACGTAACCATCCACCAAGCACCCATCCATAAATAATCTACACAATAATAATGATCCCTGTTACATTGCGTCATCGTTCATGCTTATTGTAGCTCACCATCGCTGAGAACTAGAAACGGCAGCAGCCAGGCGATGAGTCGGCGCCACCGACAATTGCCCACGCTCTGCGGTCCTCTACATACGAATATGTTTCCAGTCAAACAATGAGTTTTTATAATGCGCGTGGGAGGAAACCGGAGCACCCACGTGCGAGGGGGCAACACGCTATCCCTTACAGGAGGAACGGGTACTGTCGGTCTGCGATTTGCTGTGCCGCATTCTCCTGGCGAGAGACAGGGGGTATGTCTCCTCCTCGACAACCACGGGAAGGGAGTTTCGCAACGTTCGTGAGGTGATCCCCCAACCCACGCTGTCGCCACCACATCGCTGGATTTACAGGCAGGCCACGCGCAGCAGCAGCGTGGCCACCACCACCACCACCAACGCCACCGAGTCGGTGGCTTACGCGCAAAAGCAAAAATGTGCGTGGCGTTTTGAAACAGCACGTCGCTGTCTCGCGTGCGAAAGTAAACCCTGAGCAGGCGCAGCTCGGGCCGGGTGGCCTTGTTGAGTAAAATAATAATAATAAATAAATAAAATGCTCCGACAAATTTTCCTCCCATTGATTTCCCATCCCCATTCTCACGCCACGTCGTATATCGCCCGCGACATCACGGCAAAAACCCCGGTGGCCTCTTGCCAGCTTCGCCACACAAATTAGAGGGGCTCGCCATGCGGAGGCATTGCGTGTTGTTTCTCGCTCGCGATAGCCGCGTGTGAAGGGTTCGAGTTGTCGAGGCGAGATGAAGGCTTCATGCGTGAAGCGAGTCTCGCCAGGCGACACCATTGGGCACCATCGCCCCCCCACCCACTCCCCCCGCACCCCCCCCTCCCAACCCCCAACCCACTCATCTACCCTCGCTTCACAATAGGTACGAGCGTAAAAACGACGACTGATTAAGAGCAATGCATGGCTGCTCACTCTGAAGCTGGTGAATTTGCTCTCTACTCTTTAGTTCTTTCGGTAAAGTCACGTAGGTGAAACATAAAAACATAAAAAATAAAATGAAGCTTTATTTATTTATTATTTTATTTTTACTTTCATTTTTCACCTACGAGACTTTACCGAAAGAACCAAAGAGTATGGATTCTTGCAGTCACGAAAACTTCAAATTTAGAATAATTTGCTCTCTGTTAATATCGACGTCGTCAGCATCATCATCATCATTATGATCATCGTCATGATCATCACCATAATAAAACGTGATTTTTTTTATAATCATCACGATCATCATCATCCATTAATTTGCATAGTGGCTAGTGGCAGGTATGGGCTCATCCATCATCATTATCATCATTATTATAAATTGAAGCATTTCCATTATCATCATTCATACCAGCGTCGAGAAGACAATATGGTAATTTCATTATCACCATCATCTTCATCTTTATACTGTCGCTATGATCGTGATAATGATGATAATCATCATAACTGTTACCAGCAGCGTCCATACTCCAAGCGGAGCTGAGTGGCAGAGTGACGGTCTAGTAATTTTGCGCGCACCCTCTTGCCCTCTAAGTAAAGATGAGACTGGGAGTTTTGCACGAGAATATGAGGTCTCGTCCGGTCTATATAATCTCCTACTCGACGACTGAATCCATTTACCCCGTCTGGTAATTTTCACATCAGGAGAGCGACGAGAGTCGGAGGCATGAAGAGCATTAATACGTTAAGCTCGCACGGAGGGTATTTTAAACTTTTAAGTGGATGTGATTTACTCGCCCTTTTGTCATTTGCATTGCTCCACGCAAAATCTATTTCCATGCTCACATTTTTACTCGCTTCTCGTTCATTACAGATCACAACGGGGAAAAGTGAAAAAAAAGGGTGACGTTTGTTTCAGAAGAAAAATGCACAATCACCACCACAATCATCATCAATCATCCGTTATATAAAAAGGATGCTTATAAAACATGTATTATCATCAACACCACCATCACCGTCATTTATGGACTGTAAACCATACGCGGTGAGCTCGCATCGTCGGCGAGCCAAGGGTCACTGGGCACTGTCACTCGACCACCATCGCATCCCCGGCGTAGCTCGTCCTGTTGCTGCTGCCACCCCATGCCCACCTTCTTCCCAGCTGCGATCAGCCCTTGCCAGAACCATAACACTACCCCAACCCCGATCACTACCCTTATCACTACCACAATCCCTATCACTACTCCTATCACTACCCCAACCCCTATCACTACCCCTATCACTACCACAATCCCTATTGCTAACCCTATATCTATCACTACCCCAACCCATATCACTACCCCTATCACTACCACAATCCCTATCACTACTCCTATCACTACTCCAACCCCGATTACTACCCCTATCACTTCCCCTATCACTACCAACTCCTATCACTACCCCTATCACTACCCCATCCCCTAACACGACCCCTATCACTATCACTACCGCAATCCCTGTCACTACCCCTATCACCATCACTTTCACCACACCTACCCCTATCGCTAACTCAACCCGTTCTTCACCACTCCCGCCTGTTCTCATGTCACCATGACTACACCACCACTTTCAATAACTCGACTCTTTATCATCTCAACCACTATTATCTCAGCGCCTCGAATGAAGGCACTAAATACATCTGTAGTGACGTATATCGGGTCACCATGCCGTTAGCGCCAGCTATTGAGAGATGAGCGGAACTCTGCGTGTCACAGCCTCTCTCTGGCACCAGAGGATGTGACAGGCGAGGTGAACCGAAGAGGGCACGTGACGAGGAGAGGATCACGAGGGGGGCCGACAGGTGATGGTTGAGGACAGGTGGTGGAAGGGTCCAGAACCTTCTGGAAAGATCCCCCAAGGGGGCGTGGCCAAGGGCGGAGCGAGGCCACGCCCAGGGGATATAAAGGGGGTCCTCAGAGCCGAGCGGGGCTGTCTTCTGGAATCAAACGGTCGGGCGACGTCTCTTCGATCCTCGGTCTTCGGTCGTCACGTTCGGCATCGTGGGTCAGGCAGTACATTACTGCCTGGCCCGGTTATCTAGTTACCCTGTTGGGGTCTAGTTAACGTGGTTGTTACGCTTAAGTAGTAGCCCTGTTGGGTCTTTGTAATAAACGTGTTGCCTTCCAGATCGAGTGTGTGCCTCCGTGGAACCCACTACACATCTGTACAATATAATAATATGATAGTGCACGCAAGACCTTTTGATTTTCTCGTTTAATGCATGTTATCGTTCTTATCAAAACGTCCCATATTGCACTGTAAAATCATTATCATCATCATCTATGAAGGGAAACTCCGAACGTGTTTGTTAAAAAAGTACGATCTAAATCATTGTCATCATCGTCATGACGAAACCAAACATCGGCAAGGGAACATCTTCGACATAAAAAAAAAACTCCGGTTTATTTTGGCTCTGCGTCGCAAATCCATGCATATGAGTCACCTACAATCGGAGCCTCCGAGGCAATTTAAATACGCGTTTAATTATCTTGGATCGCGGCAGAGCGTTGTTTCGCGGAGAGGACCGCTGTGGTCGGGACCGCAGGTGGCATGCGTGCACGAAAGCGCGCGTGGGTATTGTGAAGTGAATTGAGCGCACAGCTCCTACTTCGCACTCCCGGGCTCGATCGAGAGACGCGTGCTGGGCGACGCTGGGAGAGGAGGAGTTCGGCGATGATGAGAAATAGCGTCAAGACGGAACAGCTTTTTTCGATGTTCGTGAAACGCAACCCTCCAACCGCATCCATCCCCCAAATCGCTCCACTGCCCCCCCCCCCTTCTTCCTGCCCCCTACCCACTGCCAATCCCCCAAAACATTTCACGCGGAAAACCCTCGCGTCTCGCCCGACTCCACTTGCTTTCCCACGGCCGATGTAGATGGAGAGCAACAACTACAATTTCACATTCAGGTGGTCAAGGTCAGACAACCGAGTCAGGAGCAGCGGAGTGTGATCGCCGCGACGTCTCCGTCGAATCTGTGGACCGGGACATTGCATCCTTGTACGTTATGCGGCTCTGTTCTGGATGACCACAGTCGCACACAATTGGAGAGTTTTACATGTTCCATTTGTGCATCAAGCTACCCGCGTCTGCTGCAGCCGCGGCTTGTGCAGTGGACGCGATTTAGGGTGAAACCGTGAGCTCGCCCGGCGCCGAATGTTGCCTTCCAAGTGCTGGCGGAGACACGAAGCAGGAGGAGCAGCAGCAGCAGCAGCAGCAGGAGGAGGAGGGATAGGAGAGGGGTAAGAACAAAAGGGGCCCTTGCTCCGAGCAGCAGTTTATCAAAGAACATGATCACACTTCAGGGGCCGCACACTGCGCAGGGTTCCCTTAACGGAGTGTAATAGCATTTTGAAAAACCGCACGCTCCGGCATTGAAGTGGCAGTTACTCATCGCCGTATTGCCACACATATGGGTATAAAGAAGCAGGGGGGCGGGAGGGGGGGAAGAGCCGTAACAAGGATCTTAAATCCCACGTTATTACGGCAGCGCCACTGCGGAGGGTTGTAGCGGTGACGCTGCTGTGCACGGATCTCCGGCTTGCTTTCGGTTCGTGCCGCGCGTTGTTCGGCACGATGTCCGACGTTTCGCTCCACGCACTGGGAGCTTCTTCAGCAACGGAATGGAGTTCCTTCGACTCACAGCTCACAGATCCATCCTGCAATTCATCTCCTTGGTATTCCGCTGATGCTTTGATTTATGATGATCATGATGACGGTGATTAATGACGATGATGTCAGTGATGGTGATTGTACACGTTTTTCAAACATTAATATTTTTACTTTCTGGGTGACGACAACGATAATGATGACGAGAATTAGCATCATAGGTAGCGAGTGACCCTCTTGCTTAGGTGGCCGACAACGAACCCCCAGACACGTGGAGCGAAACGTCGGACACCGTGTCGAGCAACACGCGGGGACATCCTGAACATAAAAACGCATCGGAGAGTTGTACGGAAGAACAAATTACGCAAAATCCACGTGGAAAAAAACCAAACAAACTAACAAACAAACCACACAGTGACACCAATATCCACGAGACCGCGACGCTTGTTGACTTTCGACACTGCAGCATGAGCAGCAACAGCAGCAGTCGAGTGCTTGTATTATTAAAGGCAAGTTTGGGAGGCGACGTAGAGGCGGGCATGAAAGACTGCTCACAGTGGAAGGCACTCAATATCGCCCTGGGCCCGTTGCTTCTTCACTTAGAATTGCATTTGGCAATGCCCGTGACATTCACGCATAGCACACGCGCGCTCACAAATGTACAAGGACGAAATGCACGCGCGCGGCGTTCACCATTTTTTGACATTCGTCCGAGAAACACTTCCACGTTCAGGCATCAAACGCTACCCGTCATCCTCCGCTCACTCACACCGCCTGCTTCTTACACGAGTGTGGCCCTCTCGTCAGTGCGTGCGACCTGGACAAAGGAGTCCCACGGTCGTTGATTGACTCCACTTCACCACGCTGGTCCGTGCGGGTTTGGTGAAGGGGTGGTGGGCCCCCAGGAATGGTTCAGATTTCACTCGCCGCTGAGGTTAGCTGCGGGCAGGAATAGGAATCGGGTAGTCGGTTCCTTAGCGCAGTCCCCTAATTATTGCACCACCGCTCATTGCTTGCCCATCACAGAGTGCCACAACACTGCTGCACGTGTTGTTGGCGTATACATTAGCGTGGCGTTTACTGTGTACGTGTGTGTGTGTGAACTGGTGCGATGTGATGTGCGTGGGCCTGTGCGTGTGTGCGTGCTTGCATACAAAGCCCCACAAGGCTATTGTGTTGGCAGCTCAAACTATCGGGGTGAACATTTCCTTTATCAAATTTCTACATTTGGTTTGTCTGCGGTATATGTATATATATATTCCATATCTCTTCTTATTCTTCAATGTAATCCACATCCTATTCTTTCTGTATAATAATATGAAAGCTTTGAAAATAATAATAATGCCACACGCCGACAGACACACACACACACAGAGACACGCACATAAACCTGAACATTCCGACTGATCGGGCATTCATGTGCAAATCGTCCCGCCGTTATTTAAATGCCTTTAATGTGACGCTATGCTCGGCCGTACACACAGGCGAAGATGAAAAACCCTGATGGCTCCACTCGAGGGAGCATTCTCCAACCGCCACTTCAATTGTCAGCGCACCTCTCGCCGCCACCGCCACCGCCGCCACTGCCGCTCGTACGGAGAAACAAGCTCGCTCGCAAAGTGCCGCCACTATCGGAGAGAGACAGAGAGAGAGAAAACAGTGTTGGGGAGGGAAGGGAGGGCTGAAAGTGAAGAACACTTTTCGTTGCGTAGTTTATTTCCCCCTTTAATCTGTGACCTGGATAAACCCACCGGTTAAACCTTTTTTGAGACAAATAGAAAAAAAACAACAGCCCCTTCACGACACAATTGGTCTTAAAGAAGACGGCAAACTCGGCTAGAGCAGACAACCCCTTTGGGACACAATTCTTCTAAACTTGTATTTATTTATTTTCAACCGTTAACTTTTCATACGTTTATTTTTCCATTCCTTTTGATGAATTGTTTTTTTTTCCACCGTGATATACTTGGCAGGAAGCAATGGCTCAGCGGTTTGTGTGCACTCCGCACTTCACCTGACAAGTCAACATCCACAGCAACTGCATCCATCGCAACACGAATTAACTACTCACTTTTTTTTTAACCAGGTAAGGCCCACAAAGCTGCGTAGCTCATTTCCAGAAGTGACCTGGCCAAAAATTATCGCTCAAAGAAGTGGCTAATCACGTGGAAATTTATCGTAGACAACATCTCCAAATTCTAAAACTCATGATCCTAAATGTGGAGGAGAAAACACCAGAGGACCCAGAGAAAAAGCCACGCGACCACGGGGAGAAAGACACGCAAACTCCATGCGTACGTGCGTCATGGTCAGGATCTAACCCACGCGCGCCTGTATACCAGGCGAGGTAGTTAACATCTCGCAACCGCGCCGCACATGCCCACGATACAATCCCCGGGACTTCGACACGGACAGGTAGGAGGGGATGGTCGAAGACAAACCGCATTCAGGACATCGCAATCCAGATGCGCCCTCTCCATTGGCGGCTCTGCACGTTGCTCGCCTATGATCCAGCACTGTGGAGGCAGCAGTCAGGGTCGGTGGGTCGCGCAAACACATGCTGTGAGACTCACCTCCTCCCCCTTTGACCGAAACGGCATGGGGAGGCCTTCGTCCGGCAGTGGATTGCCAGAGGTTTGAATATGATTCGTTGTTTTACACGCGCGCGGTGTATTCAGGAGAAAGTCAAACATGGGGTAAAATTACATCGGAGGTGTGTCAACTGACGATCAAAATCAGGGTGCATTTAATTACCAGTAATCGTTTACAGCACTCTTGATTTGAAGCTTTCGTGACTGCAGGAATACATACTCTTTGGTTCTTTCGGTAAAGTCACGTAGGTATAAAATGATATAATCACGACGTTTCGGGCGCAACTTCCCGTGTGAATGAATGAACGAGCGCACATCCCCAAAATGAACGTACAATAGATGGTCTCTGCAATGTTTAAAATAATGGAACATCTTGGTCAGTAATCGATAAGTGCCCTGAGATGCATGCGTGTGCGTGTCCGTGTGTGTGCGCGTGTGTGTGGGGGGAGGGGGGCAGTAGATATCTCGCTGCACTATGAACTCACGGACAACACCAGGGACGATTTTCTTAACCGGTCATGGGCCTCCCCTACGTCGATTCAGCCTCAACTGAGTACCTGGTGCCGTGTGTAAAACATCGCCACTAGGAAGACAAAGGCAGCCAGGCGTAGTGTTGGCCACCCACCCCCTCGTGTGCCGTGCCCGCCTTCATAGGTGCTCGCAAACAGCACTTGCCCCAACAATCTGTGAAAGCTATACGGGTGACCATTGTCTTTATCTGTTTGTACAAAGAGGGAGAGAGCTTTCAGCGTGAGAGTGCACACAAGGCAGCTGCTTATTTTTATGTCAATGTTTAAACGAGCCCATTGGTGCATTTTGTCATAAATTCACGTGCTGTGCTGTAAAGGTGTTTATTATTGTTGTTATTATTATAATAATTATTCATTGATACATATTTTTGTTCTTTGCATGGCTCAGCACCAATATCGCGAGGTGGATGCCGGCGGCAATAATGAGCCGTTATATTCCACCACCGCGATTATCACAGAGCCAACATTACATCCTGCAGCGTTATTTTTGCGCCTTCAATTCTCCTTGTTATTTCCTCTCTAAGAGACGACAGCAATTCACAATTCCCGGGAAGAGCAGAGAGGGCAATCCGTGGCTCTGTATCCCACCGCATCCACCATCACAATGGGAACGTAACTCGCTGACCCGCCCACAACTGTGACATCTGTAGACAAAATAGCTTCATAGCTCATCGGATTCCTCCAGTCCAAATAGAGATTCCGTATAAAGATTCGGATTCTGGGATGAGCAACCCTCGCTTAGATCACTGGACGAGACAGCGATTTCAAACACGGGTATAAAACTGTCGTCGTCGCAACCAACAACAACAGAAAGCGACGATAATAATTATGATTTGTATTTAAAAAATTGCATTCTACTTATTTTATTACTTATTTGTGCTTTCCATTTATTATTTCTATTATTGTAATTTTTTTGTTCACTGAAGAAAATAAAAAAAACCACGCAGACACGCGGGCATGCAACCCCGCACGAACATCGTCTGGCGAGGCATCGATCTGCTCGCGACCCTGGCTTGGTGATGGAGGAGGGAGGGAGGGAGGGCGGGAGGGCGGGAGGGAGGGAGGGAGCGCCAGGGGTTGTGAGCTGCTGCCTGGATGCGTCCTGTCGTGGCGGGTGTAGGCCTGGGCCACGCCACAGCGCAGGTGACAAAACACGTTGGTTCACCCATAACGAGGATCGCGCACGCCGAGTATACACGGACCCAATGTGAATCTCTGTATCTAAGTTTAAAAAAAATTATACTGATAATAACAGCCAGGGTGTGTTTTCTACTCTGCAAAAGCGGAAGTGGAAATTCCAAATTTGTTTGGTGAGGTTAAGTCATTCCGTAAGTTCGTTAAGTTAAAGTGCTAGTTATGAACAGTAGTCTAGTAGAGGGGTTCCACATAGCTCCATAGAGCTCCCTCAAAACAACCCTCCAGAGGGGCTCCATTGAGATCCCTCTAGGAGAGGCAACTTTTCCTGCCAGCAGGGGCATGAGTGAACAACTGCAGGGCTGCGCGAAAAAAATTATAATTTTGCAATGAATGTACCAAAAATAAGAACGTCAACAATGTAGCAATAGTTCTACTTGATTGATATTAAAACTTTCGGTGCATCAAATCAGAGCTTGAATACTTGAGATGTCCAAGAGTGGCATCAATTAAATCGGCAGAATGGAAATAAGCATCACCATTGTAAATGCACACAGTGAGCCTAATTTGCAATTCAAATGATCATTCACTGTTAAGCTTAACGGGGGGGGGGGGGGGGGTAAAAAAAACACAAACAACTAAAAAAAGGACGGACAGAGAGATAGACAAACATAAATGGGAAAGAGTCGGTTTTCTTTCTCCATTCCTTTCTAACCAGCAGTGACATCCGATCGAGGATTGCATGTCGACTGCAGCCGTCGAGGCCCTTTCCCGCTGATGGATATCACTTCACCAATTATTTGACGTCTCTCTGTAAATGGCGCGACCTTCAGCGTGCCGTCTGATCCGGCGACAAGATTGAGTGATGCGCTAAAGTGAGGCTGACGTGGCCTCAATTCTAAAAAAAATCTCTTTAACCTTTGGCTTTTAACTCGAACCTCCATTCAATCCTCGCCAGGTATTGATTTCTGACTTGGCTTGCGGTAACTAAACGCCGGCCGCCGCACAGACGCGGCACCCGACGCCTTTCCAGGCACCAGACTACTTCTCCGACCCGAGCGCCGGCTGTTCTCCCTGAACGGTGTCCTTATTTTAGTGACCAACGTGGGCTAGACGTAAGGGGTTGGTTGTTTAATTATTCTTCTTCTTCTTCGGATAAGAATTATCGCGGCCCTACTTTGAGCGTTCTTCACCGGCCTGGTGTGCCGGTGAAGGCAGGTACCGACTTCGAGTTATTGTTCGCCACTGATGTGAGCCGTCGTGGTGACATTACACGTTGGGTCGCAGGGAGGAGGGTGGGTTCATAGCGCACTTTACTAAACCCACGGCTGCTGCTGCTGCTGCTACTGAGTGCGGCTCCCAAGCGGCTCAATGTTAATTCGCCGTTACTATTTTGGCGAGGCCCACGGTTTTGCGATCCGCGATTTTTCATTTACGGCGCTGACATCGCGGGCAGCGACCGTAAATCTGCGTGGGCACTGAACCTGCCCCGAGTTTTATTTGTCGAGCAATAAACCGCGTTACATTCCCGGGCGGAAAAAATCACCGAAGCACACTTATTGCACCGCCGTACGAAAGGGAACAGAGGCACTTGAAAAATGTCACCATCTGCACACACGTTTGCACATTAGCTATCGACTGAAAATATGCAATTTGATTTTTAAAAAAATATAATTGCTAAAGCTGCCCAACACGGACGACGCGCCAAGCCCACGGGTTCGTGAACATCAGAATCAGAATCTTTATTTCGACTTGATGAGGAATCTGATGGAGATAAGAATGTCTCCCACCCCCACTCGAAGATGTCAAATAGGGGCCGGGTGGTCAGCGAGTTACATTAACAAACAATAAAAAAACCGATACGAGAGCAATATAGAGAAATGATAAGCAAGTCATGTTTTTTCATGACGTGAAGAACCTGACGAATCAGCTGTGTGGGGTTGTGGCACATTTATTTTCATATTTACTCGATCTAACCCCAAAAAAAAAACACTTATGGATAATACTGGTCGCGAAAGCCTACGTGTTAAACTAAAGCAAGTAACTTCACGTAAATAAATACATGCTAACTGTAAAACAAGTGCTGTAAAGAAGTACACATTTCACAAGACCCAGAAATGACTGCCGAGTACTAAGTGATTGACGCAAGTCGGTGAGTGATCGACGCGTTCCACACCGTGACGGGGAGCATGTGAAATAACTTTGCAGCCGCGGCAAAAGTGCCCTTGTCATGGCTTTTCATGGGAATAGAGGCATTGGTACGAGACTCATGCATATTCTCGCGTACATAAAGATCCACCATATAGCCTCACGGAATTTTGAGGCAAGTGCTGTGAGCGAGCACCTGTGAAGGCCAGCACGACACACGAGGGCATGGGGTGACCAGCACTACGCCCAACCGCCTTTGTCTCCCTAGTTGATGATGTTTACACACCGTACCGGGTACTGTCGTCATTTGAGGCTGAGTTGACCTAGGGGAGGCCCAGCACCGGTTCAGATAATCGTCACTGGTGTTGACCGTGAGCGGGAATCGAACCCGGATCGTTGGGTTTGAAATGCAGCGTGGCTAGCCGCTGCGTCACTCAAACACACACACCACACGCACATCCACACAAACAAAGATACCCCGTATAGCCTAAAGATGACGTTGGGGCAAGTGCTGTTAGCGAACACCTATGGAGGTCCGCACGGCACACGCGGAGGTGGGTGGCCAGCACCACATACACACACCCCTGTGATAAGGGTCTCCTGGGTTTGAAACCAGTCCCGAGTCTACACGTCATTAATTCTAGATCTGAAGTTTTCGTGACTGCAAGGATTCATACTCTTAGGTTTTTTCGATAAAGTCACGTAGGTAAAAAAATAATAATAAATAATAATAGAAATAATTACAGAAATAAAATAATAAATCAACGACGTTTCGGGCGCAACACAAGCGTCCGTCATCAGGTGGGACAACCACAGCAAGAAACAATTGCTGAAGTGTAATTTCCAGTCATTTCCCGAGAGGACCCTGCCTTGTCCTGCCTGCACGCTGAGACACATCACGTTACCCGTGATCCCTGTACCCGCACGGAGATGGGCAGAAGCCGCTCTCTGCGAGTACCGCAGACAGAAGCAAATGCCAACAAGAGAGTGGGAGAGAGAGAGAGGGAGTGGGAGAGAGTGGAGACGCACCAGTATAGATTGCTGTCTGCCTGTCTGTCTTTTATACTTGGCGAGCCCTTGGATTGTTGATTGCACAGCAGGGTGAGAGAGGAAACAGTCGACAGCGAGCGACGAAGGCATACAGCCAGTTGCGTAACGAGTGTGGGGGCAGGCAGAGGGCACCTTGCCCCCCCACCCCACCCCCCAGGTGGCCAAAGCTACTAGTTAGGGCCCCCTTGACAACCACCATGAGATATTTCTGTTCAACAACAGTGTAAGAAAACAACACACTTATTTAAAACGCGGTTTCAATTAACCAAAAAAAATCCTGAAAATTATTTCATTCAGTCGTGGCGACACGGAGACGGAGCGCCCCTACAGCGCTAAGTATTCGAGGCCGTGAGCGTAACGACGATGCGATTGGGCAAGGGGAGCCGCGATATATATCATAGCCGAGGCGCGACCGCGCGAGACAAATCGAACATTGAGGGCCCCCACCAAAGCGATTGCCGCACTGCCCCTTGCTGATGATGCAGTCGTCACGGCGCCACCGCGTACGGCTCCTCTCTCGCAGAAGGCCGCGCCGCCGATGGGCAGTGCAATGAATACTTGCGCGTTGTTTACGTGCAGAGATGGATTTGTGCAGGAGATGTATTATCCTGTGCATTCGTTTTATTTATAGTCTCCATGACGACGCTCATGGTTGGTTAAAGTGACATCGTTGGTCACAGTCCGCTTTACAGCACACGTCAGAAAGAGTTTATTTTCAGCGTCTCGTCACAGACCCCGCGAAGCTAAGCGCAGTTTTGAGCCTGGTCATTGCTTGGTGGCCGTGAGCACGCGGTTAGCAGGGGGGAAAGTGGGAAACAAACTATAATTGTGGCACTGCATTTCGAACATCCCAATTTGTATGTTCCACACTATAAAAAAGCCGTGTAGACCATCCTGGTAAAGAATGATTCTAGATTTGAAGTTTTCGTGACTGCAAGGATCCATACTCTTTGATTCTTTCGGTAAAGTCACGTAGATGAAAAAGAAAAATAATAATAATAAATTAAATCACGACGTTTCGAGGCAACACAAGCTTCCGTCATCAGGTGGAACACCCACAGCAACAGTAAAATTACTACAGTAAGTTTTATTTTTCATCCACATGACTTTACCGAAAGAACCAAAGAGTATGGTGAAGTATGGTCAAATAGCCTTCACCCTGCTACTATCCGCACGGCCTTGTGCAGGCCATGGTCCAGCGATGGATTAACAACGGGCTGCAACTGTAAAAAAATAGCTTCATCATCGTCAGCTAATTATCTACCCACTGCTGGATGATGGCTTCCTCACTCCGTCGCCACCCCCCCCGCCCCACAGCTGCTACCATTCATCTCACTCGTGCGCGTGGATTGATCCCATCGCTCCATCTCCGCGGCAGTCATCCAGCACCACTCGGATCCATCGACCATCACGCGGTCGAGCAGCCTCCGCTTGTCCGAGGTTCGCACTGCAGCGGCCGCCGCCTGTGTACGTATGCACGCATGTGAGTTGAACTTCTTTCGCGCCGTACCTTGGCCAACAGTGCTAACCGGAGGTGTATCCGAGGCAGGGTTCAGGCGTGGCCCGCCGATTTAACCCGTGGTTCTCATGGCCCTGGTGGAAAAGCCTCCGCTGCTCGCAGATCTCGTCTAAGCTGCAGCTGCAGCAGCTGCAATAGCTGCTGCTGTTGTTCGAAGTTGTTAGTGACATAAGTTATACTGGAGACGCAGCCGAGATCAGGGCGAAAAACATTTGGGTGCAACGCAACATTTGGGCTGGAGGAGGAGGAGGAAGAGGCAAGAAACTTGTGAATTTGCTAGAGGCAACAACAAAAAAAGGGTTCCCGCAGAAGAAATTAATTAGGGGAGGAGAATGATGCAGCAAATCCATTCCTGGAAGAGGCGCGCATAAATCAGCTGTCAGTCAGCGAATGCTAAATGGCGGGTAAATTATTCATTAAAAGCTGCGGGCGCTTTTGAGCGAGTATTAATCAACCCGCACAAGCAAACGGCACAATGTGTACCGGCAACCGGTGCCTCTCCCAAAAAAAAAAGAACTCCAGCAAAAGATCAAACATCTGCTTTTATATTTGTGAAGGGAGTGGAAGGGGGGGCGACACGAGGAGGGTGGGGATTCGCCTCTGCTGTAGCAAAATCTCTCTCGCCCATGTCCGTTCTTTGGCTGCACGGTGACGTATCAACAATCCCCTTGCACGTGTGCCGTTGTTTAAAGAATTGTGGAGCAACATAAACATTGTCGTCAACATTTGGGGTGGGAGGAAGTGGAGGGGGGGGTTGAAGGCGGTGAGGGGGGGGATTGGGGGGCGCAGCCAATGGGAGAAACGTCGGGGGAAGATTTGAGAAAGGCACACGCTGACCATCACGAATTACTCAAAGCCGTTTATCTATTGAAGGCACACAGGGACGAGATGGACTGCCGCATACAGGACTCTAGCTCAGGGCTTCCCAAGGTCACCCAAGAATTTCACATCAATTCTTGAAGTCGGCAGCTGCAGCGCTAAACAGCGGCCAGCCGCAGATTTGGGCTTAACTCGCCCCCCCCCCATCCCGCACCCGCCGGTTCCTTGAATCTTCACCAAAGGGATTTTTTGTTTGTTTGTTGATAAAACATTTCCATGGACGTCGCAGCGGGAGAGACGGACGGTTTCTGAGCGTGGACGACGTTGACCACCGGTCACCCCACGCGCCCGCTCGCGAGGCAAGTCCCAGGCCCTGCCCACGGAGACAATCGTCGCAATGAGTTCGCGACGAAACCTTCCTCCCGGTGTGTGCCATCTCGATGGAGACACGCACTTGTGGCAGACGCGAGAGATTCGTGGGCGAGTGCGTGGCTCCCAGAGGTCGGAAGCCCCGAGCTGGCACCGCTGAGATGATGGATTGGATTCGGGGCAACGAGCCCACCGGTGGTGATTCCACGAGATAAAATAAAACAAAACAACGTATTGCGTTGATGTTGTCCAGCCTAGTCCAAGCCCACCAAAAAGTACAAGCCTGTGTAAAGAGTAGAGTAGTCACCCTCCAACACGTGGGGGGCACTCTGCTGTGAGACTTTTCTCACGGTATTCTGCATCTCATGGACCTCTCGGCGACAGCTCAATCGGCAAAATAAATTTGTTTAAGTAGAAGAGTGCCCGAGCGACTGCAATCGCCGCTCCGTTCTCGCGAGTGCCGACACGGCCTGGTGAAAGACACGGCCTGGTGAAAGACACGGCCTGGTGGAAGGCACGTCCGTCCATCCGCCGGGCGCCCGCACCGGGCAGATAGGCAGGCGGGCAGGCGGGCAGGCAGTCACGCAGGCAGGCAGGCAGGCAGGCGGGCAGGCAGGCAGGCGGGCAGGCAGGCAGGCAGGCGGGCAGGCAGGCGGGCGGGCGGGCTGGCGTGTTTGCTCACCGCTGGAGGCATCCCCGACGCATGTCGAGGGCGGATTTGTTAATTAATCCTGCGAGGGATGTGACCGGCCGCAGAGCAGCGATTCATCTGGCCGCCGGCGATCAATAGCCATCAGCCCGGCGTGTTTGAACACACGGCCCGCATTACCGGGGGGGGGGGGGG
>CM025611.2:6878249-6902872 GCA_014621495.2 Entosphenus tridentatus
GGAGGAGTGCGTTTGCACAGATTAAATTCACAACCCCCAACACACACGCATACACACAAAAAACTAATGATTTTTCTATCACCTATGCACGGGGCTGTAACAGCTTCCAACCTAACAACACCCTTTTACACACAAACTCCGCAAAGATAAAGATCGTTCGCAGAGCCTTTAGCAGGATTTTTTGGGGCAAGTGCAGTTCGCGATCAGCACCGATGAAGGCCGGAACGGCACACGAGGAGAGTGGATGGCCAACACCACTCCCAGCCGCCTTTGTCTCCCCAGTGCTTATGTTGTTTACACACCGCACCGGGAACTTAGTTGGAACTCAGGCGACCAAAGGGAGGCCCAGAATGTGTCCACGCGATCGTCACCGGCCTTGTCTGGCCGTGCGCGTGAATCGAACTCGGCCAAGACGACTCCGAGCTGATGGCGCAGTGATAAGCCGGGCAGCTTTCACACCGCTGTTACGGCAGTGTGCCATTCGCTCCATTCGCAGGCTGCAAAGGGGGGCGAGCGTAGAAGTGCAGTACAACCATGGATTTTGCCTCGCTTTCCTCCTGCTTCTCCGCCAAGTAGTCTCGCTGCAGGAGCAGCATCAGCAACGGCAGCCTAAAACAACCCGCGGTGCATCCACGTGTAGTCGTCCATCCAAGAAAACAATACAAACAAATCCCGTGTGTTGAGGCGAGGCTAGAGATGGGGCCCAGCCCCGCGTCGCCCATGCCCCCCCTCCCACACACCTCGTTCCCCTGCTGAAGCTCAGCTCGCCTTTGAAATTCTCATAACCTAGTCAAAGAATGTTGATACAATTCGTACAGAGTGGTGAGAGCCAGAGCAGAATGCATGATGTATATCGTTACTGTCTGTTTAGCATTTCTTTCAAGTTTGTTTAACATTTACTGTGTCGTATCTCCCCCCCCCGCCCCCCATCTCCACACCCCCACCCCCCCCCCGCAGAATTTGTGTAAGCCCCCCCCCAACCCAACACCGCTTCAAACAAGGACAAGACGACTCTGCCGGTTCAAGTGTGCTGCTCGGCTTCCGAGATCTGACGAGATCGGGCCGTGGGAGGTTCTCGTCACACGTGGCGGGCAACAAAAAACTCAGACGGCATGTGGAAGCGTTCCCAAGCGGCGATGTGATGTGATTGTGGGGTCATTCCGCCGGTCTCGTCGGGGGTTTGTTCCGCCGTGCTCAAAGAACCGGCGAAAAATGAAACGCGGTGTAGCAGGCGCGCGGGCAAGGTGTGTGTGTGTGTGTGTTTGTTGCCGCAATGAGGATTTGACAAACACTAAAATCTTCGGGTGGGTTTGATGAGCGCACAGCGTGCCTGAATACGGCGACTTTACGCGCGCGCGCAGGGCCTGGGAGGGAGGAGAGGCGGGCGGTGCAGGGGAGTTGGTGGGGGTGGCGCTGTGATTTTGTCATCGTCGGATGGAACTAAAGAAAGACACGGATAATGAAAAATTATTCAACATTTGAAGGCGGCGAACGAATATTCAAATGTTAATTTTCCAAAGCAATTGTTTTTTTTGGCAATGTGTTTTGTGGTGTGGAATCATCCAAGCTAAAACAATCACTGTAAGCGCCAACATTAGACGTCTCAATTAGATCATATTTGTGTTCATTGTGATTTGCTCGAAGTTGTGATTCGGAAGGAATTTGTCACCGTGTCCATGACTAAAGCACGAACAACTACACCACTACTCCCCCCACTCAGCAAGATGCATGCAGACACAACGTATGTTTAATTTGAATTTCCTGTAAAATGCAATTGCTAGAGCTCCCAGAAATACATTTTCTTCCAAATTTTATTTTGTCCACGATAACACAAATTCAATCTGCTGCTGATGCTGCATTGGCAAATGAGCCCCACACAAGCAAACCGAACTAAACTTTACATTCATAAATCATAACACTGTGGCCCTTAATTAAGTAAATAAAACAACAATAATTAGTGACGTTTTGGGCAATGGCCATTCTTCGTGGCACATAATGAGATTATTTTGCGCAAAAAGAAAATCTGCTTCACGTTAGCGCCAACCGAACAACAGGTCTGGGCCAGGGTGGAGAGGCATTCTCTCTCCATCGGAGCGAATCGCAACATCTCGATTGTGTTTGACATCAATTCAGCACGCGGGGAACGGCTGACCCATGAAGTATGGACAGAACATTTATAAACGAGTCCCGCTTCCATTACCCCACGATTTCTAACACCGCCACACAAAAGGGGAAATCAATAGCACCTTAATGCGGCAGAGTTTTGAGAACGGAAAAAAATTTCAACAAATGCAGTAACAGTAATAAAAAAATAAAGTAACGTAAGAAGTTGCAAACCAAATCTCAGGGAAATACCTTTGTGAAAAAATGAAATGGATTAAAAAATGCTAAAGATTTAAACTAGAGATAGACGTTGGTTTATTGCAACACAAGTGTACACTCACACAAAAATATGAAACAAGGACAAAGATCCCCTCCACGAATATGAAAGCTATTGGGGTAAGTGCTCTATTAGCGAACTCACGAACGACGGTCAGCATGGTGGTTTGACCATGAGCACGCCAGGTCACTCAGTCGACATACGGGGATTCCCAGGACCGGTTCAGACAATCTCCACTGATGTCACCGGTGGCTGGGAATCGAACTTAACACACCGGGGTTTGTGGCGCAGTCCAGCTAACCACTTACGCGCGCACACGCACCGCGCGCGCACAACTCACAATAAATCCCGCTGAAGTTCGCCCGATCGATTGCGCCTAATTAAAGGCTGCCAGTTCCCATGTCGATTCCGCAGTGGCGGCTCGTAGCAATCACCCCGAGAAAATCAAACGCGAGGCGGGGGAAAGAGTGGCGGGCCACGGGAACTCGATAGCGGCGGTGGCGGGGAAAAAAAAAATCTCCACGTTAACGAGTTAATTAGAGCAGTGGGCAAAAGTGACAACTCCCGACTCAGCTCCCGTCACGGACTCACTGCAACGCGCTCGAGCCGTGGGTGACGGCACGGGGAATTTAATTTCCCACCGAATGTTCGACTCGAGCGGTCTGGGTTGTGACTACGATAACGAGGGGTATACTGGACTCGGTGTGCCGGATTCGCGGACATATTTTACGGACGCACGTGGCACATAGCTCGTCGTGGTCACGGCCGTAGGGAGAGGTGCGCTGCGTGTGGTGTGTGACGGAAGGGCAGACCCGGATTAAACTAATCGGTGGCAACGCAGCGATGTATCTGCCCACTCGCTACTCAATCGGGACTCTTGTAAAAAAACGCGCAACCACTTACGTGAAATTGCGCAGATTTGTTCGTCTCATTATTTGACGCTGGGAGGCTATGGAGAATTCACCCGATACTGTCTATGATTGACAGATCTCAGAAGCTAAGCAGGTTTGAAGCCTCGGCAGTGCTTGGATGGGCGACCGCCAATGGCAACAGGTGCTATAGGCTGCTGTGCGGGTGGCCGATGCGGGCAAGCAGAGAGCGGGTCCGACAACATCGATCGTTGAACCGTACTTCTATGCTCCAACGTCTACGCGTCCTGCGTTCACCAATTTTCAACCGACCATCGTGGTGAGGTACGGCAAACAATTACCCCCTAAGACCTACGAGGCAACGGGAGGCCGTCATCCAGCAGTGGAACGACAAAGCGTCGTGCACGTACAGACGGCGCTGGAGACATTTCGGAGTTGAATTGGGCGCAAGACAAGTGCCATCCGTCTTTGCGAACGCAAAGCGACGAAGTGCCACATCCGGTATTGCCAAGAATGCATCACGTTACACACCCGCGCGTGAGTGCAATCAGCAGTGACTAACAAGGGGCTTGACGAATGCCCTTATTGACAAACAATGTAGAGATTTCTATTGTTTTACATGCACACGCGCACGCGCGCACCCAAAGATGCCCCGCATAGCCTACGAAGGTTTGTTGGGGCAAGTGCTGTTAGCGATCTCATACGACGGCCAGCACAGCAGCACGCAAGAAGGCGGGTGTCGTGGCAAAAAACACGCCCGGCCACCCTTGTCTCCCCAGTAGTGACATTTACACGCTGCACTTGGTACTCATTTCAGGCTGAGTTGACGTAGAGGAGGCCGGTGACTGGTTCGGATAATCACTAACGATGTTGGCTGTGGATGGGAATCGCACAACCTTTTAAAAACAAAGATTCGCCGTATAGCCTTAGCATATACTCTTTGGTTCTTTCGGTAAAGTCACGTAGGAAGAGTATGGATCACTGCAGTCACGAAAACTTCAGCCTTAGCACACTTTTGGGGGGCGAGTGCTGTTAGCGAGCACCTATGAAGATGAACGAAAGGGAACATTCGGGGGTGGATGGCGAGCACCACGCCCGACCGCCTTTTGTCTCCCAGGTGGCGATATTTACACACAGCAATAGGTACTTACTCATTTGAGGCTGAGTTGACCTAGGGGAGGCCCAGGACCAGTTCAGATAATCATCGCTGGTGTTTTGCCTTCAACATAAATCGCCTCGTTCATAGTGCAACGCTCTAACTGCTGCGCCATCGCTCCCCACAGACACACACACACACACAGCCATAACGGAGCATTTATGCACGCGGACAAAGAGCTACTGTTTACCCTTACAGGATGTATGGACAAGTGCTGTTTGTGAGCACCTATTAAGGGTAGCATGGCACACAAGGGAGTACTGTGGCTAGCAGCGTTGCCACGTGTTACCATCTCTCTCTCTCGCACACGGGATGACGTTTACCACAAATACCATATTCTCCAGACCACAAGACACACTTGTTTCTCTGCGTCTTAAATCTTCTTAATCTTCCTACGGAGGATATTTGACGTGGGGCAACAACTGTCGTTGTTCGACAATGAGGTGGCTGAGCCAGATGATTGCGGAGCCAGGAGTAGCGGAGTGATGAATGTCCGCTGTGACGATGTCTCCTATACATCCTCCTCCATATGTGTGAGTCTGGCGTCAAGTCGTTCCACGTTACACGGTTCTGTTCTGGGTGACCACAGTCGTTGCACACTGACCGGAGAGTTATTTGATTTGCCAATTGTGCATCATCATCAATCATCATTAATTATAACCGCATCTGCTGCTGCCACGGCTCATGTGCCGATGCGCTTTCGGGTTGTGGCCCAGAACTTTCTTCGCGGAAGATCGAAGCTGCAGATCTTCTGCGTCGCGGGTTTTTTTTTTCACAAGGAGTTTGTGACTTTCTTGTGAACTCCATTCAGCTGATGGGGACGCGCGCGTGTCTTTGTCACATTTGTCGAACTCATTCCCATCGGGCAAAACGTTTGCGGTGCTTGCAATGATCAGGAGCTTCTTACCACCCGGATAATACGTCACGAGTTATGGGGCGAGTGTGATGGCACGTGTCTGTGATCCAGCGATTTGGAGGCACGGTTACGTGGACCACGTAGATTTCGTGAAACTCCGACGCCCAACTTACGTGTTAAGGTGGCTCGGAGAAACTCTCTTCCCGTGGGCGTTGAGGAAGCCATGCAATGGCTTGCCAAGCAGTAACAGTTTCCCCCCTCGCATGCGTGGGTTTTCTCCGGGTGCTCCGGTTTCCTCCCACAATTAAACATTCAATAATTGGATGGAAACATCTCAATATATATAAAGGACCGCAAAGCTTGCGTGATTACTGGTGCCAGCTCAATGTTTGGCTGCCTCTCCCGCTTGTCTGTGGCTCCCCTGCTCTCTTGGAATGTGAGTGAATATTGTGCGGCGCTTTATAAGTTGTCATTATTGCATGTAACTTTGCACAGCTTCGAGCTCGATCTATAAAGGCGCTGGCGGACATGTGACTGGGAACAGTCTCTCTCATTGCAATTTCACCATGACGGAATGCCCCGCGCGTCTTTCGCGGCTGTCAGATGTGCTTTGTCACACACGGCTCAGATCGCGCGACGATGAATCTCAACGATGGCCGGGTCATTGGAACACTGTTATGCGGACTAAGGAGAGAGCCAATTACTTTCCGCAGACGAGCCAGGGGAGCGAGGAGGCTGATGGGCGTGTAGGGGGGGGGGTTAATTAAGGAGGATCCGCTCCGAAACCTGTGAGGATGCTGTTTACCCATCGTCGCGTGAAACTAACCGAGCGGCGCTTTCATTGTCCGCGTTCTGCCTCTCTCCGCTCGATCGTGACCGCGCGATTGAGCGGGGTGACTTATTAAGCGCCGAGTCTGCTCACGGCGTCGCCGCTGCCGCCGATCTCGCGAACGTGAGCGACTCGTGACAGCTCCTTGTGGGAGTCGTGGCTAACACGTGGCGCGCGTGTCTCCGTGTCCCTGTGCCCCCGTGCCCCGATGCCAACGTGGCCGCTTGTGGCCGTGTCCCCATGTGCCCGTGGCAACGTGTCATCGCGTCCTCATATCCCCCTGTTCCCGTGCCACCGTATGCCTGTGTCCCAGTGTCACCGCGTCCCCATGCCATCGTGTCCCAGTGTCCCCGTGCCAACGTGTCCCCGTATCGTCCCTGTTTCCCCCGTGTCGCCGTGGCACAAGAATAGAGTCGTACTCGAGACTGATCTTCAAATAATCACGGGCTTCGTGAACAAGAGTAGAGCAAGGTAGAGGTGCAGCCCTGCTATTGTCACTGCTGGCGGTAGTGCCTCTATTCGAGTGAGCTCAGGAGAAGGCTACGGCAGACGTCTTGACCCCCCCCCCCCCACGGCATGCCACCTGTGGGGTCGGCACATTTTTAAATCCTTTATATTAAGTTCACTTGCACGCTTGCTTGCTTGCTTACGACCGTGCAAATCTTTCCGTCGTTTTTTAACCCACTTCCCGTGATCCAATCGAGCTGACATTTTCCACTCGTTGTGCGTGACAATTAATTTTCGTGAAAAAATTTTTCAAAAATGTTACACTTTTTAGGACAAAAATATTATAATTAATTACCAATTGCTTAATGCTGGCATGCATTCATCTGACCCATAGGTGGCAGCCATCTCAAGCCAGAGGACGAGAGGACTCTAGCCGCCACGCATATAAAGGATTTATAGTGAAAAATTTTGTTTTTACGGGTTAATTTTTTTAGGAACTCGTTTCAACTCACCGAGGCGGGGGAGTTCCAATCGACCGTCCCAGCAACGGCGTTTTGAGTAACGCGAAGGCCTGGAAACCATCGTCACAGCGTCCGCGTTCCACGATACCCACCGCATCTTCGGGGGAGGGGGGGTGGTCGGGGGGGGGGAGCACCCTATCAGCCCGTCACTGGACCTCTTTCCTCGCCGGTTCTTAGGTGTTGGCTTCAGGGTCAGCAACCTCCGCCGGCCACTACACGTGCGAGGACGCGAGGAATCCCTGGGCAACTAATGGGCTCCATCAGTCTTGCGACGCGCTATTTTACGGCACATTGCTCAGCCTTATCATGGGACGCGGCGTAATTACTGAGAACAGCCGAACCTGAAGCCTCCCCTCCCCACCACCTCCATGGCTCCCCAATCCCCCCCCCATCCCCCCTACCAACCCCTGCGGACACTTCTGGCCCACAGTGCAGCGCCGCCAATATACCGTTGAGCTGCACTTTTTCGGTATAAGAAACTGAGCACCGACGCTGTGCCGGGGACATTCGCGAGCTGTCGTGCATACATATTGAGGTGTTTGGCCCGAGGCTGTGTGGCGCTAATGCGAAGGATTTTCTTCTTTCATTTCGTGGGGGAGGGGGCGGGGGAGGTGGAGGTCGTTGGGTAGTCAAGTTGGCAGGTGCGCTACCTGGCGAAGATGATTTGCTCCAAATCGCTGCGAAATCCCCGTGCGGCACGGCGGGAGGGCGGAGTGAGCGGATTGTTGGGGGGTTACGGGGGGGGGTTGACTTAAAGCCACCAATCCCTCTGGGGTTGTAAAAATGAGTTACCACTTTGTGGGAGGGGGGGGGGGATGGGATTTAGTCGTTGCTTTCCTCTAGATCATTATTAGTTCTTAACCTTTTACTGCAGCCTGCACCACTTTGGTTCTCAATCGTAAACAAACAAGTATCATGTTAATAAATACGTAGGTTCGATGAAACAAATGAAGTTGTACTTACGCGCCCGTGCTATAAGTTGTGTTTTCGATGATTTGCCTTCTAAAAATATCTGGCCATGTCCCGTACCTCGAGAAAGGGCATCTCCCACCCCCAGTGGGGGCGTGCACCCCAGGCTAAGAACCATTGCTAGAAATTGTCCTACGTAGAGACTTACCCATGCCATAGCAATGTGGAATTTCCACCACCGGCTCTGCAGGGTTGTAGAAAGGAGATGAGCACCAATGGCTCCAATGCTCACTTGAGCAGGAGATCACTCACGGCGTTTACTTTTTCGACGCCACGTAAGGTGGACATCGCCCAAGCAAATGGTTATTCATTACTGTGTTCAAACCGCGAGCACGATGATCCTTTTCGCGGTAATGAATACATCTCTTGATTGGGGTAGTATGAGTTTCTCTCCTCAGCTCCACCTCTGAAATTGTCATCTGGATCTACGTCTTCCTCGCTCTCTGACTTGTTGCTCTCTTCTAAAGACGGCTGCTCTCTCTTCGGAGAAGTGGGTACGGGGAGCTCATGGCAGTTAGGCACTGGGGCGATGGATGAAGGTTGGTCCAGATACGTGATAGCAGGTGCATTCGTGCCAGTCCGACGTTTGGAAGCCTCCATCATGCAGAAGTAGCAGTTGCTTGAGTGGTCAGCGGGTTCCCGCCAAATTCTTGGGATAGCCAACTTTATGCCTCTCTTTTCCCTTATGTAGCATCCTACAAAAATACATTTATTTAACCCATGACTAATGTGTAAGAGATTCTCGATTTTTTTTTTCAAAAATTCTATGTTTTTTCAAATTTTAACAAATGTTATAACATAAAATTCCGAGTAACAATTGTCCTTCTTATCTTGCATTGCTCACATGTGAAATGAGGTGCCCAGGGTTTGTCTTGATCCCCGACAGGCATGCCGAAATATGCCTTGTAGGCCTCACATATCTTAGCAGATGCTTCCACAGAGTTATTTTTCGCTCTTGTCTTGATAAATTAGCCGCAGACATCGCAACATGCGTCTGACGGATGCTTGCAGCCTCTTGATGGCATTTCAGAAAAATGCAGATATGTATCCACTTAGGCAGCTGGAACTAAATTGAACTGGTGGGCTTAAGGCCCCTGTATGTATACCACTATTTATATTACTGGAAAGTTCTAGAATGTTCTAGAAGTTACTCCAAGTTTACTCAGCACTGAATCTATCCAAAATATTCTGAAAAATATGTAAAATCCTGACTTAAATCTTGACTTAAAGCTTGCGTGACTGCAGGAATTCATATTCTTAGGTAAATTAGGTAAATAGGTCAATTTTTTAAATATCAATGTCCTCGTCACAAAAGCAAAGTTTGTGGGGAATAAGAGCCATTTTCTGTACTTTTGAGGCATAATCAATTAGAAAAAAACACTTGCTACCCAGGAACAAAAACTAAATAATTAATTGTTATACAGTGTTCTCATCTCCTGTTTGCAGCCCTGAGGCGGTGCCGGGCATTCCACGTTCATATGACGGGACCCAGTCTATCCATTGGACTTCCCCACGACGCGGTAGTTATTTTCACGACCCTGGAGGGATGATGGGCCAGGTTTCCCCACCCCCACCCCCATCGCGCCCAATTAGGAGTATAACTTGCAACCTTGAGATTGTGAGCTGAGCCAAAATGCGTTGAAACAAGTCTAACTTTGCACGTTAATTTGCGTGTTAGTTTAAAAATAAATAAAAAGAGGAAAGTAAATTACACAACCTGGTGACACAAATCGAACTGTCAATAAAAGTAAACGGAAGGTTTCCTGGAGAGAGGGACCGGGAACACTAAATGGGGAGCAGAAGGTTAATGAGGCAATGGGAGATTTATCAGCAGTTACTCGGCCAAAAGCTGCCATCTGTTCTCACAATAAACAAACCATTTACACTCCGCGTCTCACGGCCTCATGGGGTCTCCAGCACGTGCATACGGCTCGCGGGGTTCGGCATCACCCGGCCCCTGCCATTGCCCTTGCATTGTTCCCCTCATAGCCCGCATCCACTTATCCCCCTCTTCAATGTCAGGCGGCACAAAAAAGAAAAAGCCTCATCAGTGGCACCACCGCTGCTCCTCGCGGCTCTCTGTTCTGCCAAGGAAGCTGTTGGTGGCACCATCGTCCACCGCTTCGGAACGGCGACCGATCGCTGCTGCTGTTGCTGCCCGCTGCTGCTACTATTTGTTGCTGCTGCCCGCTTCTGCTGCTGCTTGCTGCTGTTGCAGCTGTTCGCTGCTGCTGCTTGTTGCTGTTGCTGCTTGTTGCTCCTGCGTGCTGCTGCTTTCTGCTTTCTGCTGCTGCTTTCTGCTGCTTGCTGCTGCCTGCTGCTGCTTGCTCCTGCTCGCTGTTGCTGCTTGCATGCACCTCCTCCACAAGTGGGACATTAAAGATGACCCCCTCCCCAACCCCCCCCCCCCCACCAACAGTGCGGTGAGTGTAGCCACCCGAACCAACCAATGTCCACGTACATATGCTTACATCAATCCCTCGCCAACCGCGGGGGTTGGATTGAAGAACCCGTGGTTGGTGAGGGTTTGCTGTTCTTACTTCTCCAGAAAACTACGCTGACTCGTATGACACTCTTTTTTTTCTAATGGGTCCTACTACGTTGTGTTTTTAGTTTAAGATAGGTTTTCTTCAATAACACAGCTTTGGCTTAAATTTAAAATGGGCAACGTGTTGGGCCATTTCCCTTCTTCATAAGTCACGTTAAATAGAGTGGCGAGAGACATTGGTAGTGGACAACACGAGCTCTTTACACCGTGGGACCTGATGAGAATAAAATGTCGCATCAAGTGCGATGCAAAAAATGTGGCACCAAGTGTGAAGCTACTTTAAGAACTGCGTTTCGAATACCGCCGCAATACTTAAAGCCACACGCGCGACCTCGTCATTCGCGACGCCTCCGCTGCTGCCGCTGGTGCCTGCCGCCCGAGTCGCCCTTGTGAAATATCCTCCGTGCGATTCTTACTCGGACGAGACAAACGTCCGAGTTCAAGACCGAACCTGTTTGTGAGTGGTCGACGGGACCATCCCCAGCCCCTGCATGCGGCGTGTGGGTGGCATCACGTCCTAGGAGAGCGCAGGTGCGGGGAGAACCATTCAGTTGCGGAAAAGATCCGGAAACCGATCCGAAATTTGTCCTTAAAAATCTGACGCCCCGAAAATCCACCGGTGCGTCCAATTTGCACGTGCGGTTGTGTAGCGGCCTCCTGCAGCTTCTGTGTGCGACCCGACTGCCTCTGAAGGACGCGTCCTCGTTGTCTCTGGGCTGTTGCTGCTGGGGGGGGGGGGCCCCGGGGGCACTTTGGGGCGCACCCCCTCGCCAGAGGCTGTCGATGCGGAGGCTTCCCAAATGAAACGCGGACGACGTGTGGGTCGTCCGCGTCGGCTCCGTGCGAACATTTCAGACCCTTTCCTGTGAGAGGTGCTACTCACTCGGCATTTTCCTCAAGTGTCGCCAAACGCTCAATTAAAGGGATTGGTTGGCCAACCGTTCCAATGCGGCAGGGCCCTCCTTAAAACTAAAAAAGAATATGAATCTGAAAAGACGTTTTCTTGAAAAAAAACTATTGATTTAATAATTTGGTACAATTGGTGTTCGCGCCATTGGTAGAGCGTAAGGCTAGCACAGAGGTGCCGTGGTTCACAGACACAGAGTCTGGAGTCGTTTCACGACATTGAGATGCGCAATCCCCATCGAGTCAATGGACGAGGTGTAATTCTAGATTTGAAGCTTTCGTGACTGCAAGGATTCATACTCTTAGGTTTTTTCGGTAAAGTCACGTAGGTAAAAAATTAAATTAAAAGTTAATCAAAGTAATAATGGAAATAAAATAAAATAATAAATCACGACGTTTCGGAGGCAATGGAAATAAAATAAAATAAGTGATGATGCAGTATTTTTAGCTGTGACGGTCCCACCTCATGACGGAGACTTGTATTGCCTCCGAAACGTGGTGATTTATTATTTTATTTTATTTCCATTATGACTTTTATTAACGTTTAATTTTATTTTTTACCAACGTGACTTTACCGAAAAAACCTTAGAGGACGAGGTGTACTTATTCAATGCCGGCAAATACAGTCCTCGCCGCCGGCACACGGCAGTCGACTGCTTTTGAATGACGTGATGGGATTTTCGACGACGTCCGAGCGCATATTTCACGGCGAATAAACCGCGAGTGATAACCAGGGCGGCCTGCCCGCTTCGAACCCCAGAACGGCTGCAGAAAGCGATGAGCGCGCCTGCCAATGGGGCATGTCACCACCAGCGGCCGTGTAGAAAGACACTATTATTCTTATTATTATCAGGAATAAAGACTCAAAGGTGTCACCTATATTCTTAGTTTTTTTTCGGCAAAGTCACGTAGGTAAATAATTAAATTAAAATTAATAAAAGTAAAATAAAAATAAAATAAAAATCACGACGTTTTGGAGGCAACACAAGCTTCCGTCTTCAGGTGGAACCGTCACAGCACGATTGCTGCATCAAGGTGTCACCTATACCCCAGCCAAAGGTGTGCGGGAGAGGGGGCAGTGTGTCCGGTTGTCAGGCTGCAGAGCCCTGAATGCGTCGGCGAAGAAGAAGAGAGAGAGGAGCGCGTCCGTGCACCAGCACCCCTCGCTCAGATCTTATTCATCACCCGCGCGCAATTTCGCGCGAGCGAGAGAGGGAGGTGAAGCTGTCCGGTGGGATGGGACACGAACGTGCCCCGCTTTGAACGCACGACCCCCCCCCGCGCCCCCTTCCACCCCTCCCACGTGCGTCGGCCAGCCCCCTTCTGTCCGCGTGAGCGGCCTTTAGCTGTAACCCCCCCGCCCCCGGCCGGCCTGTCTACTCCGCCAGTGCGGCCACGTAGTGCCGCGTGTACCCCCCTCCCTCCCCACCTCGCCCGGGTTCACCGACGCGGGCTCCGTCGAGTCGTTCCGTTTCTCACGATGTCACCTCCCAGGTGCACGGATGAAATGATTCAATGTATCGCACAGACGTCTCCAGGGCGTACGCGGGCTGGGTAGGGGGGGGGCAGCGAGAGGTCAGTGCGTTCGGCGCGAAAGCTCAATTAGCGTGACCCTTGTCCCCCCCCCACTCCCGATTTCTCTGAATCCCACACCACGCACCCCCACTCCCTGCGACCCGCTTCACGCCCATCACGTGTAGCCCCCCCCCCACCGACGCCCCACTCATCAAGCACAGTTCAGATTCCATCCTCCCAGTCACCCCGTGACCTCTTCCCCCTCCCCTCCCCCACGATAATAAAAGCCATGCCGACCATTCATAAATATTAAACAAACAAGAAGTCAACTCCGCCCCCACATTAAAGAGCAATTTTACACTTACATCTCTAACGTGATTTAAATAAAACAAAACATAGGGGATAGAGTGAACGAGAGAGCGAGAGAGAGAAAGAGTGAGAGAGAGAGAGATGCGCATTAAGAAGAACCCAGCGTGCATAATTATTGCACGCAAAGTGGCAGAAATCTCCGCCGCTCAGTGATTCTGCCAGATGTGACAGGGCCCCCCGCGGCACGATGGCGCTGCGGCGTGAAAGGAGGTGAGGGCAAGGACCCTCCCCTCCCACACCGCTCACCCTGGAGGGTTGGATAAACGTTTGTGTGACCTTTGAACCTGCTGGGATGCACGCGCTGCTGAAGTGTGCGCCGGTGTGTCCACGCTCTTGGTGCGCAAAAAAAAGCTTCGCAGACTGCGAAATCGCCGCATCCTCAACATTGGTGCTTGGAAGAGGCCCTCGTTTCGCGTGCACAGACTGTTGGGGGAAAGGGCAGGTAAGTGAGGAACTATTAAAAGCCGGTACGGCGCATCTCGCCCCCGGCAAGCTTTGTCTCCCTAATGCGAAAATGTTTACCTAGGGGAGACTCAGACTTAAATTAGTATAAAGGTTCAAATATTCGTCACCAATGTTGGCTGTGAGCGGAAATCGAATTCTGGATGCTGGGTTTGTAGCACAGCACGCCAACCGCTAGACCTCAGCTCCACGAAGATAAAGATCCCCCGTATAGCCTCAACAGACTTTTGGGGCAAGTGCAGTCAGCGAGCACCTATGAAGGCAGGCGCAGCACACGAGGGTGTGGGTGGCCAACACCACATCTGGCCGCCTCTGTCTCCCCAGTGTCGATGTGTAAACACAACAACAGGTACTCATTTCAGGCTGAGTCTGCCTAGAGGAGGCCCAGCACCGGTTCAGGTATCTCTGAGCGGGAATCAAACTCGGGTGGCGGGGTTCACAGCACGCTCCCCACACACACCGACACACACAAACACGAAGACAACGCACATCTATCAACATTGCACGATTCGTGAAAGTATTCACACCCAACAAGATGGTCCCCTCGATGACAGGGAAGACATTGCCCATCGTCTCGCTCAGCCTGCACTCCTCGCTCGTGCCATGCGGCGCGACGGTTCTCCTGGTGCGCACTCGAAACGTCGGACCGAACGCGTGCATCGCACCACGACTCCTCACATCTACGCGCGAGAGCGACAAAGCGTGACCTTACGCGGAGGTGTATTTGTTTTACAGATCAATGGAAATGTTGTTAAGAGAAATAAATAAATATTTTAAGCAATCGCTGGCAAACTATTAACGAAAACAATCTCTGCAAAACAAGATGAACCGAAATCACAAACATATCGAACCATGTGAATTGTAACGGCGAAGTAGGATACTCTGAAAGCTGCGGATTGGGTTAAGCCACTTTTCGCGGTCGGTGTTCTGGGAATTGTATTTTTGTGTCAAAAGTTCTGAATTGTTTCATCTCTTTTTTTACAATAAAACCCAACACGGGCTCGTCAATAACACTCTGTGCCCCTAAAATAATAAAATATATATAAAGCGGACAAAGTTTCAGGCAATGAGCCTTCTTCATGGCACATCAGGGCCATTACCCGACACGTTACATATTACACATGTAATGCATCTTCATTTTTGTGAAGTGTTATCGACGAATGTGTAATGTGTTTGTTTGTTAATGTTGCTTGTGCACCACTGCCAATGCAGCAGCATCACCAGATAGCGTGCCTTTTACTAATGTACGTTCAGCATATATGTGGCAGGAGCTTGGGGTGGATTACATCCAGCAGTGGATCGACGATGGCCTATGATGATGATGATGATCACATTCAACAAATCTCAATGCAGTGATCTGTAAAAGGTATGTATCGAATGAATAAGCTTGCCTGCAAATGAACCTACGAGGTGGGTTTAATATTGACCACGTAAAATTGAGTGTGACCCAATCTTTTCAGATCTCTGAAGCTAAGCGGTCATGCCTTTTTTCGTGTTTGCCTCAAGTGTTCAAGAGACCAGGTTGAGTCTCATTTGCCAGAGTGACCTGGAGCATTCGTCTGTCGGACCGGGGGCAATGATTGCTCTGTCTAATCCCAACTGAGTAATTTTACGGGGTCAATTTTCGAATTTGACAAATTTGCACCACGTCGCCGGCACACAATGTCCTCCTCTTGCGAATTACGCCACGCGATGTTTGACATCCGTCCACTGTCGAGCAGGGAGCGGCGTAGTTTGTTTTGGGGTTATGACACACACCGCGGTATTAATCAGGGCTGCCAGTCGATTCGAACCGTGGAACCTCTGCAACAATCGGTGAACGCGCTGCCGCATGGCCACGTCGCCGGCCCAGCCTGATAGTTTGCGCTCGCCAGGGAGTTGCGGTGTCTCTTTCCCCGTGGTCGCGTGGATTTTTCTCTTCTCAGGGTCCTCCTGTTTTTCCTTACACATTTAGAAACATGCATTCTGATTGTTTTGATTCGTTTTTGCTGTTGTACATTTCCATAAGATAAGCCGCTTCGTTGAGCTATGATTTATGGCCAGGTCGCTTCTGAAAAATAAGTTAATAACGCAGTGCACTTTACCTGGTATACTAAAAATAATGTTATTGTGTTTGTTTAAGAGGTTTGTTGACCTTCCCTATACTTTGCACTCCTATCGTGTTTTTGTGTTGTTTGTTGTTGTAACTTTCTGACCTGCCCCTACTGAACATGTGTGATAAAGAGCTGTATAGCGCATCGGATTACTCCAGTATGAATACATATCCTAATTCTGATTATGTTATAGAGTTAGGGCTGAGAGGACCATACTTCACCAGACTTGTCAGTGCAGATTGGGGAAGGGGCAACCCTACATCGTTTCAGACATCACTCACCTTGTTGTGAGCCGTGGCTGGATATTGAACTGGGATCACGAGGTACGGTGAAAGCAGCGTACAGCGGATTCGCTTCTCCTGCCTCGCGAATTGGATTTATTTTCACGACGGGAAGGGCCTTCGGAGAAGAAGATGATGTAAATTAAAAAAAAACAGAGTTGGCTTCGTCTGTGCAGGACGTTAAAGACCGCTGCACTGTTTCATCATAAACTCCAAAACCGGAGGAATGTTCAATGCTAATTCTCAGGTCATTAAAGACTCATTCACGCTGGCCCCTCTCTCTCTCTTCTTCTCCGCTCAACCCAGCATGGGTCCCGTTCGTTTTTTTTTACTTTTCATTGGAATTAATTTAATGATGCCATCATCATCATCATCTTAGCGTGGCTAATTTAACAAACGCGCGTTCCGACCGCCTTCAAAGTCTTTATTACCCACGCCAACTGTGCGATTCTCACTCGGCAGCAACTCGTACGTGTCCGTGGCGATTGTTTTACCTCGAGCTGGGCGAGATGATCAATTAAATAATCGGCAAACCCTACGGATTATCGCTTCGATGGCTCGGCAAGGCGGTGGGCGGGACTTGATGACGCCATCTGAATAATCGCCACGTCATGTCTAGTTGGGGGTTTCCTGCCTTCGTGAGGCAGGATGTGGGGGGTAGCCAACGTATTTTTTAAAGAAGCCGGAGTAATTGACTTAACGAAAGCGGTAGTCGATTATAACTCTTAGTCGATTAATAAGACTATTCGATAGACTGTGATCGTCCCAGCTTGAACTTGAATGCAGCGAGATGCTGTGAATTATTTTAATCGGTCCAACGTTGAAGAAAACAAAAAATAACTGCCATAAGAAATGGGCGGGCGTAGCCGGGCAGTGTTGGAAGCTCCGCTGCATGTGGCCTGTGATCCAGCGCTGTGGAGACTGCGACGAGGGTCGGTGGATCACCAAACATAGATGTTGCGAAACTTCGTTTGCGTGGGCATGGAAGTGCGGTAGCCCTGGCTCTACAGGAAAAGGCAGTAGAGCAAGTAGACCCATTGCCACTTGTTTCCATCCGTACGTACGCGTTGCGTTTTTCTTTTCTCCACAGGGCGCTTCGGTTTCACCCCACGTGAAAAAACGCAACTCGTTAAGTGGCTAAACATTTTTTCTTGAAATATAAACCCAATGCAGCGGCAGGACCCTCCTGAAAAAGATCCCTTGGACTCAGTTCGACTCTCCTGAATAAAAACGTAATTATAAATATATTATCTCTGGTGACGTCATCAACACCATAAACACTTCAATTCCAGGATGAGCAGTGAAAACGATCAACACTGTGGACAGCGGCGTGGTGCTGAGTGGGACCACGTGGGGGTGGAGACGCCAGAAGACGCAACGTGCACGATTGCGTAACGATCGCGTCGCGCTATTTGCACGACGCAACTTATTGCCAATAGGGGCAATCGCGGCTTGTTGCTGGAATTTAATGCTTAATGAGACTCCCTAACAACGTGATAATTAAAAACAAATAAGAAGGGGAAGGAGGAGAGACGGGTGTATAAAACAAAAACTGTCTTGGTAGTTACGCAGTTGACGCTTGAGTGATCGGCAAAGCCCATTGAAATCACACGGCCGTGAGTGCCAAAGCCCGCGACGATGACATTTTGATCAAGCGTCAAGCACAACTGGACCGCTCAAGCGTCGCGTGTCGTATCCCCGCCATCGTTCGCTCGTTGCAAAGGATCTCGTTAAGTCCAACTTGTAGCCCAATTTGTGAGCCATCTTGCTCCACGTGCGCGCGTGTGTTGCGCGCCGCTGTCCTGCCGGAATGCTTTAGCCGGCGCTCTTCGCTAATAGGCAGCAGCAGCAGAAGCAGCAGCAGCAACAGCAGCAGCGAAGAGTAAGAAAGGCGGGAACTTCTGCTCGCTGATTCTCACGTTGATGTCAAAGTGAGAGTCATCTTTAATAGTGGCTTACCCCCCCCCACACACGCTCCACCCACTCCCCCATCCCCCTCACTCGAAAACTAGACTCACACACACAAGGCAACATCGGAGCAACAGCAACCACCGCCAACATTCTGAGAGAGCAGGTTTCATTACTGGAAGTGGTGATAATGACCGTATGCGTGTTAAATCAGGGGGTGGGGTAGTCGTGCAGTGAACCCGGCAACTCTGAGTTCGATTCCCGGGAGGGGCTAACATCGCTGGCGAGTGGTATCAGAACCGGTGCTGCTTTCCCTTCCACCTTCAACAACTTGCACTGATCAGCACGGTAAAGTATGGTCAAAATGAACCCCACATTTCTGACACGGCGGGGTAGGCCATTCGTGAATGGGTGAATTAAGCACGCCTGGATTTTTATTTTACGTGTTACATATCATGATGCCTGAGATATAGCGGATGTTTGTTTATTGTTTGCTGTGTACAAATTCAATTGCTGCTGCCCTCTTGATGCACCGGACCTTAACAAATGCTCCCAGGGAGAGAGAGAGGCGGGGTGAGAGGAGACAGCTGCCACGTTGTCCTCTCCTATAAGCTGCTGAATTCTGTTTCCAGAGAAAACAATAACATTGTAGTCGTAAAATAGAAAAAAAAATCGATGCTAAAGCGGTTGAAATCCGGCCAGGTGTGAGCGGTGGTGGGCCCCCCGAGAGACGGGCAACGCTGACGTTTTCAGGGACGAGCGTCCGCGCGCTGCCAGCGAGCGGATGAGCCGTCTACCCACGTCGCTCCGCGCCACTGGCTCGACAACGAGAAGACGGAACGGCGAACGCTGCGGACGACGTTCGAATTTCATCGCCGTTCATTTTCCGTTGTATTCATTTCATTTGACACCACGCGTTTTTAACGTCGCGACGACAAACGGCGCCGGAACGCCGTTCAGCGGCGGCGGTGGTGGCGACAAAAATCACCCCGCAGCTAAAAAGATCAAAACCTCGCGGACCAAACGAGCCACTTTTTGAGCCTGGATAAATATAACTGGACCGGATGCACAAACAGCTTAGGGGGGTGAGGACGTGAGTGCATAGCCCCCCACCAACCCCACCACTGCTCTCCACTGATAGTCGACACCGTTCAGCTGATTGGTGGTTATTGACTCCGTTGCGGGCGGTGTTCAAAAAGACGGCTTCGCTCGCTCGCTCGCTCCGGATATTTGGGCGTCGTGAGACGAGGCGTCGCCCGAATCATGTCGGTACGAACCGTCTCTGCCGAGCAGGGTGTAGCCTGTGATAGCGCTTGCATGCGTGAGCAGCGTACACGCATGCAATAGCAGTTGTCGTAGACTACCACAGAGCTATGTTGTCAGCAGGTCGCAGTGCCGCAACGCCCAACTTTGCCCTCTACTTCTCTGCTTCCACGTCCGCGTTTCTCACCTTCAACTACCCGCGCTGACCAACGTACCGCCAAGTGTTTTCCCACGATCCCCATGGCGTGGGGAGGCTCTCGTCCAGCAGGGGATCGACAAAAGGGCTCTGCATGGACACACGTGGTGGTGGCTCCACTCGCCTGCACGTGTGGCTTTAACGCCGTCACATTTCCATGACCACCGGGCACCTATGCAGGGCTCAGCTGCTCGAGCTTAGTTGGGTCCCAGGAGTGTCCGTACTTCACTGCAGTCTGTACTCATGACGGACTCATCCTCAGGTGAACTCTGAACGCTGGGTCCACGGCGCGGTTCACTCGCCGTGCCACACGCACGCGAGTTTAGCGAAACTCCCCTGGCCGTGGGCGTCCAGGAGGTACCGTAGCCTGGCTCGCCAGAGGTAAGACGAGGCACTCCGAGAAACACGCGCGCGATACAACCCACACACGTACAGCGGAGACAGATTGACGGGACGAATTTGCTTCCTTGGTAAAACACGCGTGCGGTGTGTGTGTGTGGGGGTGGAGGGGGTGTTATACCTCCTCACCCTGAATGAAGAAGAAACAGGAATACATTATGATCACACTCGTTCGCCTGCCAAACTCACTGGGTATTTGCAGGTAGAGTGTATTATCACTGCGAAGGAGAGATTGCTACCCCCCTCTCCCCCACTCACGTTACGCCTGTTCCAATGGCTGCACCCTCAAAATGGAATGTCGTGAGGCTCATTACAGCCTCGCGTGCCGTGTGTCATTAAGCGCCTCGAGAAAGCCCGGGACTCAATCTCCCATCATCTCGCCGGAACAGAGACCTCTAATGCTGTAATCTGACCCGTACCCCCCCCCCTCCCACTTGCCTTCGAGCAACAATTAAAGTGCACGAGGAGGCTCTGAGTGAGTGGTTGGTGTTGGGGCTGCGCTGAAGCGACGCAAGGGGATTGGACGGAACACCGCCTTCTCGATGAGCTCCTTCACAAAATCGCTGACGTGAGGTTTTTTTTTCTTGCGGGGGTGGGGGGTTGTTAAAAATCAGAGAGGGGGAGAGGGCAGCCGAGTGGCTCCCGTGTCAGAGGTCGTCCGAGATTCCTCTCGTCCGGTTGGATGCAACGGTCCATCGTTGACTTGCAGATCCTGACGACGACGATGACGATGGTGGTGGTGGTGGTGGTGACGATGCTGAGCAAGCACAGCTGAGATCCTGGGTATTGAGTGCAGGCTTCAACTGCCCAATCGTGATTCGAGCGCGTTGATGGTCGCGGTCTGGTCACAGATGATTTACACAGCGACCCCACAGACAGTCGACAGAGCTCCATCGAGTTACACAGAAAGCAACAACAGACTCGCGTTGAATGCGTTGTGATTAAACCAGCCTCTGAAGTGTAGTGAGTTGATCATCTCACCCTCGTCAATCATTAAACAATAAATTGCACGTATTTAGCTAAATGACAACTCTGAGCATAAAAAAATAACAATTAATCTGCCGTTCGATGGCAATTTCTCTGCAGACGTTAAGGGGCTTGGGCGCGGGGCATGTGGTAGAAGTGCGCCCCCCCCCCGCCCCAGTGTGTGGGTTAATGCAACGGTTACTTGAAGGGGTCTCAGAAGCAGTTCTGCGACATCACCTTCCGCGGGACATTCTCGAAACAAGCAGGATGTGATTGACGACTCTATGGATTCATAATTCACGTCTCAGAAGAAGTTCTGCGATACCCCCTTCTGCGGGGCATCCGTTAATCTTAACGCACGGGGTTGGGGTGCGCATATCGGCGCTGCGAGTGCCTCGAATTGACGCCTCGTCCCGTGACAACATCGAGGGCACGGAATGGAAAAAAAAACGTATTGAGGGAACTCACTCCCTCCTTAAAATTGTGACGAGGAATCACCCCCACCCCCCATCCAGCACCCTCCGCACCTCCCGAGGCATCGTTCCGTAAAGCGTGAGTGCGCAGGCGTGCCTGAAGTGAGTTTTCAGCGTTTGAGAGGTTTAATTACCTGTCCACGGATTCACCGTGCAGAGCCGCTCAGCACCCACGACGCTGAGCAGCGCACGGGAAAGGGTGCGACGCCCATTACCGTTCCATCACCTCCACGGGGTCCAATCACACACACACACACGCGCGCTCATGCTTGCACACAAACAAAGATCCTTCCCCTCCCCCCGCCAGCCCTCTCCTAAAGTGTGATCTTTAAAAGACTGTGATGTTGGCGAGAACCTCTGAAGGGCCGCCTTGAATTTCCCCTGCGGCGATGTTTACGCATCGCACCAGGTACTCGTTTTAAGGCTGAGTCGACGTAGGGGGAATTCCCATGACTGATCCAGATGGTCATCGCCGGTGTTGGCCGTGAGCGGGAATCGAACTCGGCTCGTCAGGTTTTGTAGAGCAGCGCGCTCCACCGCTCCCCACTCACTCACGCACGCGCACCGACGCAGGGCAATCGAGCGTTGACATTCGGACGCACCATCGTTCCCGCACGTTAAAGGACGAACTACGAATACGATCGTATTTATTTATATCACACGACTTCCCCGCTTGTTTGCTTTTTTTTCCTTCCTTCCTTCCTTCCTTCCTTCCTTCCTTCCTTCCTTCCGTCCTTCCTGCGTTACTCTTCCCCCCGAGCAAATGTCCCCGTCGGCGCATCTTTTGTCCTCCCGTGTGCCCCGCGCCATTGACCGTGAGACGACATTTGGAGAGAAAAAAAAAGAGTGCGACGGTGTGGCGAAACCCTGGGCGAGCAATGAGAAGGCCGGCGTGACGGTGAGAGTCCTCCACCACCACCACCACCATCGTCACCCCCACCACCACCACCACCGCCACCACCATCAATACCACCGTCACCGCCACCACCATCAATACCACCGTCACCGCCACCACCGCCACCACTGCCACTCTCGCGACTGCGCAGGCGTCGGTCAAAAAAAATTCGTGCGCGCGCGTGTGGCGCTGGTGTGGATGAGCGCGGGGCGTACCGCTTCCTCGCAGCGCGCGGTCTTTTGCGATTAAAAACAACACAAAGATAAAGCGGCTGGGGCACAATGAAAGTCTTTGCAACGCCAATATAATTGTGGCAAAACCACCCCGGCGGTTTTTTTGGTTGGGGTGGGGTGGGGTGCCATGCTTTTTTGTTGTTATTTAACAGACGGTGTATTATGGTCAAAATAAAAAGCAGGTGGCATGCGTCTAATCAGATAATATTGTGGGGTTTTTTTTATTTGTCGAGCCAATACGGCTCAATCGCATGAATGGCAGAGCAGAACGATCATAAGCAGACAATACGCGTGAGCTCTTGGCACGCGTGAGAGACCCCGCCGGTAAATCCTCGTTCACATTTGTTTGAATAATCGAGCCCCACCACTCCACCCGCGCGCCCCCCCCCCAACCCTCACCACCGTCAGCGGTAGAGGTCCCCTCGCAGGCAGCCGTGGGTCCGGTGGCAGATGGCGGAGGATAGCGCCCGACGCGACGGGGACTTCCAGAGAGGCGAGGCGGAGGAGCGAGTCGAGGGAGGGGTTCTCCTCAGGCGAAACCCACGGGAGCCGCCCCCCCCTCCGCCCAAAGATGAAGATCCCCCGTATAGCCTTCAATAGGCTGTAAGGGCAAGTGCCGTTAGCAAGCAGCAAACTTTTGATTTAAAGCTTTCGTGACTGCGGGGATTCATATTCTTGGTTCTTTCGGTAAAGTCACGTAGAAGGGAAATAATAAAATAATATAAATAAAACAATCAAATTCTCACGACGTTTCGATAGCAACACAAGCAATCGTCATCAGGTGTGAAAACCATTAAAAAATGGAAATAAAAAAATAAGGAAAATATTAAACAATTGATTGCTTGTGTTGCAGTCGAAACGTCGTGAGAATTTTATTGTTTTATATTTTTATTATTTTATTATTTCCCTTCTACGTGACTTTACAGAAAGAACCAAGAATAAGTAGCAAACTATGAAGGCCGACACGGCACACATTCGGGGGTGGTTGGCCAGCATCCCCTACCAGGCCACCTTTGTTTCCCCAGTGCTCGTGTTGTTTAGACGCGCTGGACTCAGGTCGTAATTTAAGGCTGAGTAGCACTAGAGCAGGCTCAGGACCAGTTTAAATATTCACTGTCACTGGTTGTGAGCGGAAATCGAGCTCGGATAGCCACATTCGTAGCGCAACTGCGCTAACCACTGCGCCACCGCATCCCCTAGCACACACACACACGCAGACCTGGTGAGTGTGTGTGTGTATGTGTGTACACTCACGCACTGTTATGTGCAAGATGCTATGCACACCGATGCGTGTTTATTGTTTACATACTTACTACAATGCCGCTGAATTGATGTCATAACATGTAACAGGTCTTGTTAAAATAGAATGTTAATTATGATCGGAAATCTCTCGACCAACTGCTGGGTGTCAACCTCCTCATGCTGCGTCATTTACCGTCAAACAACCCCTTTGACCATACTTCACCACGCTGGTCAAATGGGGGTTGGACCGGGTCACTCGCCGTGGTCAGCAATCGAGCACAGGCGCGGTGGCTTCGCGGCGCAACGCGCTAACCAGAGCGCCACCACTCTCTCTCTCTCTGAAAGAAAACAAACAATAGCGATGCAAAGTCTCGGCGTCTTGACACAACGCTTGGCACGCCAGGCTCGATGAACCAACAACACATGCTTACACGAGTGCCGGCATTGTTACTGTTGCCTACCGGATACCGGCATTGTCATTGTTGCCTAGCGAGTACACACGGCACAATTAGCAAACACAGAGGGCGGAAAGCAGCAAGCAGCAGCTACAGAGGCAGCGACGCAGCAGATCTGCAACTCTCGCACTCCTCGACCCCACGTGTGTTACAAACAGCCCAACATCCTCCGACCCCTCCCCCTTCATCCCCAACCTCCACACCCCCCCCCCCCCTCTGCATTTCAACACAACCGCTCGGATAATAGCTGCAGAGAGGCGCAGACTTCTCTTTTGTTGTTGTTGTTGTCTGGGGTATCAATTAAACATTTAAAAAAAGAGAAATGCCGAGAAAGAAGGCGCTCAGCTCCTGCGAGCAGCGGCCGAGATAAGAGCCGTCATACACGGGGGGGG
>CM025611.2:6926766-6954701 GCA_014621495.2 Entosphenus tridentatus
CGTGTGTGGGCGGGTGTGCGCGTGAGTGCGAGGTGTGCGCGTGTGTGGGAGGGTATGCGCGTGTGGGAGGGTGTGCGTGAGTGGGAGTGTGTGCGTGAGTGGGAGGGTATGCGTGTGTGGGAGTGTGTGCGTGAGTGTGCGGGTGTGCGCGTGAGTGGGAGGGTGTGCGTGTGTGGGAGTGTGTGCGCGTGTGGGTGGGTGTGCGCGTGTGGGTGGGTGTGCGCGTGTGGCAGCTTCAGTAGCGCAGCAAGGGGGCGAGGGGGGTTGTTTGTGGACGAATCTAACGCGAGCGCACGTACACACGCACGTGGTGGTGGGCACGTTAGTCAGGTCAGCTTGGTTTGTCTTCGTCTGCTGCCGGTTTGCTAAACACAAGTGAAGTACCCAGCATTTAAAATGTTTTTATCTCTCTCGGCTTAATGTTCGGCACAATGTCCCGCGTTTCGCTCCGCCTGCTGTTTCGTGAAATTCGAAGTGACGTTTCGCCTCCAAACTGTAGGAAACTTTCTCGTCGGTGTCTGAAGAAGCTTCCCAGCCGCGTCGCCGCTTTCCTGCCAGACGAAGGGAATGACCAACATCGGCCGGCGTGCATCAGCCACACTTGGCAAAGCAGTTGTCGATGCTGTTCTACCGAGGAACGAAGGCGAGCTCCTCCATTCACTTCCTGCAGAAGGTGCCGGGGCGACACGTCGGCCGTCGTGCCGAAACTACACACGGCACAACAATTCGGGCACCTACATCGGACAGATGTGCTGAAGCACGGCCGCGAAAAAATTCGGCGGTCCAAATAACAAAAAAATGATAATGACAATAATCCGTCCCGGGGCAAATGAGGTGGTGGCAATGGCTGAAAGCGACGGAGAAAAAGAAAAACAGCTGACCGTGTAACACATTGGCAAATGTATCCATGGCACACTATATTTATAATGCAATTAAGTTAATGCAGCCCACTAAGCACATCACCCCCCACCCCCACTACCACCACTGTCCACCGCCAACATTCCCCCATCCTCCATCCCCTACCCGCCCGCCTAACCCCAACCACCGTCCCACGTATAGCGAGGCGTTTGGCTAATCAGACAGAGCAGCACATCAACGAGAAGCCATGTGTATGCTCACCCTCCCATGCCATCGCCACTAATGGGTGGGACGGAGGGCCAGATGCACCGCCACGCTCTGGCTCGTGATTATAATGAGGCCGTCTTCGCCACCGCCGCTCATTAAGACGCACCGGCTCCGGTGACACGCAGCGTTTTGCCCGGGGAGAGTGGCTGGGGAACGCGACATACCGACGGAGACAGCGAGGAGACGCACGCGCGCGCGCACGCACGCGCGCACGCGCGCGCGCACGCGCGCACGCACGCGCGCGTGCCCGCGACAGTGGATGCGTGCGTGCCGGTTAAATAACGTCCGCCTAATAACGCCATAGGTTAAGATGAATACGGTTGATGTTTTCTCTTCGGCGAATGATACATCGTCGCGATGTGCACATTACACAGCGGAGTCTCGCCGAAGCGTGTTCCGCGAGGTCCACTAATGGATTTCCGAATGCTTAAATTACTACAGCCGCACCGGGAGAACATTAATGCATTTCTCTTCGGGACAAAAATTAAGCGATATGGGTTTCCGAATTATTATTTCATTACGGCCTCATTTCCATGCAATGCATCGGGGTTTTTGTTTTGTTTGCCAGTTATTCGAATCTTCAATGTGACAGCAAGGACAAGTATGATTGCAATGGGACACATACATATATCAAATGCCTTGTGCAGAGGTTATACATATGTCGGCAACAAAAAAAAACACATCAATGGCTAGGAAGATCAAATTATACCTCTCAGAAGAATAAAAAAAAATGTGGTGCTCGTGTGATTGCAGTTGTGCCCTAGCAACGGTGTAATCAGTGCAGAGGGGACTCGGAATCGAGGGATCGCGTCGTCGGCTGCCCTTGCTCTCTCTCTCTCTCTTCCACGCCGGCACCTGCTGGCATTTCACGCGAGCCGTCTCAGCAGGTGCCTCTCCCTCCTCTGTACCGCCCGTCGGGAGATGGAGCTCCCGTCCAAACCCCCCCCCCTCCTCCCTCTCCTGCTCCGCGGTGTAACAAACTTTTTTCCATTTCGAGATTGTTTTGCTCAGTATTTTTATTTTTTTACCAGGAGATGAAATACAGACAGACCCGTTGAGGCACAAGCAGCGTTGACTATTTTTGCAGGGGCGGCCCTGGGTTGCGTCGAGTCATTTTGAATACACACAACATTAAAGTGTGTTTTTAATTAAACAAGTATTTAGCAAAAGGCAAAAGTGAAGCACTTGCAATTGCTGCAGTTGTGACCACTGTGGAACCTTAATCTCTTTCCCCGCTGAAAATTTCAGCGACGCAACATTAAGCCGCGATATTTAAAATGCAATGCTCTCTGACGATCGCCTCTATTACCCAGAATCTTTGGAGGCTAATGGAATGCTAAGTTTGACTATACCCGATACAAAACCACCAGAGCAGTTATTAAGCAATCCGCAAGGCTATCTATATCAATCGCATTACAATCGATTAGTCGTGCCCCATCTAAGAATGGTAGTACATGCAGCCCAATCTGTGACTCCACTGCTGCATGAATGCTTCTCCAAACATGTGCGGGTCATGATGGTTATTTTCCTACACTTCAGCACCTTGGACAGTGCTGGTGGGTGAAGGCGGGCAGCATAGATGTTGCAGCATAGTACGATACAACAATGGGTTTTGCTGATAATTAAAACCGTCAATTAGAGCGATGCACTCTCGCTCACCACCGGAAATAGCCAAACAAATCAAGTTGTCACGTGGCCGAACGTGCCAATTTAATAAAAATGTCAGAAACACCGCTTACATTAAAAGCGAGCTACTCTTTTAGGCTATTTTTAAATCCTTTATATTAAGTTCACTTGCTTGCTTGCTTGCGTGCTTGCTTGCTTGCGCGCTTATGACCGTGCAAATCTTTCGGTCGTTTTTTAACCCACTTCCCGTGATCCAATCGAGCTGACATTTTGCACACAGACTCGTTGTGCGTGACAATTTATTTTACACTTTTTAGGCAATTTTTTTTAAATATTTAATTACCAATTGCTTAATGGTGGCAGCCAATCATCTGACCCATAGTTGGCAGCCATCTCAAGCCAGAGGACGAGAGGACTCTAGCCGCCACGCATATAAAGGATTTTTAGTGAAAAACTTATTTTTTACGGGTAAATTTTTGTTTACGCGATGTTTCTCTGGAGATTACACCCAGCATTGGCAAGGTTGTTGTTGCAAGAGCTCAGATCTCGATGCGAATGCGCTTCCCGAATTGGGACCCGCCTCTAAGTAAGGTCAATAACGGCATCAGCACTGCCAAGCATGCTTAACCGGTTTAATAATTATTAGGGTTAATTGCCGAATGGTTGATTGTAAATGATGGTGAGAGGCTTAAGGTGAAAGTAGTGGATTTTAGATCTACTGCGACCGTCTGCAGGCAACGTATCCCCCTGCAGCAGCCTGTAACCCCTGTCTTTATTCATGGTGGTCGCCCATCCAACCACTCTCCAGCGTCAACGCCTCCTTAGCTTCTGAGGGTCTGCTGAGATGAGGGCGCATTTCAGGCGATTTAGTCAATTAAGTATCACTATAACTACACACGCGCACAAGCTCATATATCATCCAAGGTCAATCCACTGCTGGATGAACCCTCCCCAAAGCCACCGCCGCCTGTCACAATCCTGCGAACGGAACGATCCACGGAGCACGAGTCGCATTAACGGCTCCGTCTCCTCTCAGTGGACGTTCTCTTGGGGCGCGTTCGGAGAGCACAGATTCGCTTCCATCGGTTTCTCAGTTCGAACGTTTGCATTGCGCGCACGGGCGGACACATGTCGAATTCCGTCCTAGAAAAAAGCTTGGAAGACGTTGCCATGTCATATTAATGGTAAATATATAATGGATGGACCCACGGTGCATCGCACCCACAATGTAGCCTGCCGGCGGGTCCTGTCAATAGGTGTGAACCCGCACCGCCTAAACATTGATCTCCAAACTTCAACAGGCTCCCGTACACTCACCTTCAACACCGAATTATGTCTCTCTGTCTCTCTCTCTCTCTATGTGCTCGCAAGAATTGTATTAAACTTTCATTGAAACTGCTGATTTGGCAACATTCTGAAAGGCCGAATAAAATCGTTGAAGGGTTTTTTTTTTGCTCAAGTGGGTCAACGTCTTCTCAGCAAATACGGCTCACACACGACGGTATACACGGAATCAAACGCCCACGCCAAAACACTGCTGCAGGAGGGGCTATTCCATTTCGTGCAAATTACAGGGGTTGTTTGGCCATACTTCACCATGCTGAAACGCAAATGACGGTAAGTACATTATACGTAGATATTGCCAGATGCACACGGCCCGTCCTACCCAAGCATGCTCACCTTTTATCTGTGCGATAGGGCAGTGCCCATTGATCTACGTATGGAATTTTTTGCACTTTTTGTACGCAGCATGGACGGGTTGTGATTTTTTTTGTAGGATTTTATTGTTTACGTATGTGATGTTTAGATTTGTGTACAATTATTTTTTGGTGTATCTTGTTATTTTTTTTGTTTGTTGCGGTTGAACCCAAATCAAGAGCCGAATGGCTCACAGGGTAAATCCTAATAAATAAACTGAAACTGGAAAGTATGTTCTCGACCCTATGTGTCCCTGCTCCTGTCTCTCGGTATAAATTCCGATCACGCATGTATGTTTGTACGTATGTATGTATGTGTGTATGTTGAACTTATTCGCATCGCACGTAGCTAACATTACTCATCGGAGGTGAGGACGAAGCACAACAAACTAAACACGAAAAGCAGTTCCAAATAAATGAGTTTTCAATCTCGATGATGATTTCAAAGTGCCAAAGCTCGAGTGGCTTCCTAATGACGAAAGCACGAGCTTTCCAGACGGCCACAGATTGCGCATCCGAAAGGGGGCGATGCGGTGGCCAAAAGGCGCTGCTGCGAGGATGAGCGAAGTTCTCCTGGTAATGGTTCGTGCTCCTTTCACGAGACTAGCGAGGTATCGTTGATGGTGGTTCATTTTTTGTTCCAATTTCTTCTCGAGGTCAACAACCACGTCTACCCGAACCGCGTCGCAGCGGGCGACACGGAGAATCGTACGAAGATCATCAACGAGGGGCCGTGAGCTACGCCGGTGTGGTTATCAACGCTAACAAACGATAACAAATGAGCTCGTGCGAGTGGAACTCGCCGCGTGTCTGATCGCGTCGTCCATAATGCAATAAACAACACGAGGGATGAATGACGACCTATGGGTTTGGCGAACATGCTCATCAATCAACCGAACAACATTGACCGGCAAGTTTTGACAGGGTGGGTGGGGGGGGGGTACGCCCCTTCGGAGCAAAAGGCGAGGTCAGCTTCTGTTGTGTTCGTACCTCTCGACCACGTGATGCTCCCTTTGTGAAGGTGGTGGGCATCGCTTGCAACGCCCAGGGGCTTTCGTCAGATCTCTGAAAGCCCAGCAGGATTGGGCACGCGCAGTGTTCGGTCGGGCGAATACCATGCATACATACATGCACGTCTGGCATTATTTTCTTATTTTTTATGCATAGGGCGCCTTTGCTCAAGGCGCCTATCACAGGTGTAATAGGCTACCGCAGAGCTGCATTGTCAGTCGAAGGATGTGCATCAATCAATACCCATTGGTTTGCTGTTCCATGCTCCCCGCGTCTACCCACCTCCCTATTGGCCAGTATAGCAAAGAATGGTCATAAAGCCCCCCCCCACCCACCTCTCCCCGGGAATGAAAATCAAGTTACCGGATTCAGATTCACAGTGGTGTAGGACAACCGCTGCACCACCACTCCATCAGCGCGATGTATACGCAGGATGCACAAACACTCCGTGTATATACACATCCGGTTGAAGTGGCTGCTTTTCTGACTGCACTGGCATTTCTGATGGTGGGAGGACCTTTAGCAACGTCCGAAGGACGTAGTTAACGATGCTTGTTAGGTATCATTAGACCTCCTTTGCCAGTACCAAAATATAAGAATAGGGGTTTTTCCCCTTGGGGTGGACCAATCAGTTTCAAGGACAATCCATATATTTTAGAGTGTGTCTTTTGTTTGCATTTTGACCACAAGTATTGTGGTTAATGTAGACATCTTTAGAATCTCCTTTGCCAGCAGCAAAATATGATAATTGGTTTTTTACCCTTTTATCTGGCAACAAAACTGACACATTTCTTTTTTACAAGGAGTCATGTTTGCATTGACCACAATACCTTGCGGTCGGAATGCAAACAAAAATACAACTCTGATAATGTATGCACTGTCCTTGAAATTGATTGGTCCACAACCGCAAAAGCTTTTCTTAGAGCCTAGTCTCACATGGTGTTGGGCCAGATGACGCCAAAAGGCGCACTCCTTGTAAAAGGTTTCAGTTTTGTTGCCAGAAAAAGGGGGAAAAACCCTATTCTGATGCTTGTTAGGGTCGCACCGAACTGACAATCAAGAGGTCGCCGGTTCAACTCGATCTTCCGGCGCGGTAGCTGAGACGATGGTGCAAGTTCATCAAATCGACCCCCTCCTCTCCGTCCACCCAGCAGAATATACACATTGCTCTACCACAGTCGGTCGATCGGTAGGGTCACGTGCGGTGGGAGAAAGAGTGAATGCTTCTCGTCCATGGCTGCCCAGAGGCTTCTGGATGTCCAGGGCATCCTTAGTCCGGAGTTAGAAAAATCCCGACCCATCGTGGCGCGGGGCCCGGGAGAATTTATTTTGCCCTCCCCCCCGCCTCCCCCTACTAGGCAGCCCTGCTCCCACCTCTTCCAAGACGGCTGATCTGTTTAGAAAAGTAGACCAAATACTCTCGAGTGGGGGCTTTCTAAAAGCGTCCTCTAAATTTCGATTTAAAGCTTTCGTGACTGCAGGGATTCATCTTCTTGGTTCTTTCGGTAAAGTCACGTAGAAGGGAAGTAATAAAATAATAAAAATAAAACATAATTAAATAATTCTCACAGTGAGAATTAATAAAATAATAAAAATAAAACATAATACAATAATTCTCACAGTGAGAATTATTTTATTATGTTTTCTTTTTATTATTTTATTACTTCCCTTCTACGTGACTTTACCGAAAGAACCAAGAAGATGAGCTTCCTCTAGTGGACGTCCATCCACCAGCTGTGGCACGATCAAGTAATCGCAGGGCTGCACCTTTGACTTGTATAGAGAAAACTCCAGCATTGAGGAGGATGCAGTGGCGGGGTGTGTGTGGGGGGGGGGTATTTACTGATGGTGCAGCGATTCCAAAAATGGGGAAGAAACTCGTCATGCTCGTTGGAAATGCGGCGTGAATTTTTCATGTCGCGATGATGCTCGTTAAGCGCATCCCGCAGCTGCAGATGTTGTCGGGTGCTTCTTAAAAATGAAGGAGCTCGGCTGTGAATCTTCGTCCCGTCAGCAGCGGAGGAGGCGTCTGGAGCGGGCGAGCATCGCAGCGGAGATACGCAGCGACAGCCACCGAACCTCATGAGATTTTGTTACCCAGGAGCATCCAGCGCGGCAGTCCCCCCCCCCACACTCTACCAGCCCCCCCCGCCCCCTCACCCTTCCGCCGATGAATGCCATGTTAAACAAAAGTGACCGCAGTCAATTATTCACGCTGAAGTTTTCAGGACATGGACAGCGAGCGACGTGGTGACACCGTCATTTTTCTTGCTGCGAAAATGTCTCCAAACGAGGCCTTTGTGAAATGACCTCATTTTTTTTCTTCACACGTCCGTTTGAAATTGTTCGCCGTATTAAGAATCCCAAACTATCGCCATCGTCATGAATGTCCGTCGGCAGTTATCGTTGGCATCGTTATTCTCACTGTCATCAACATCATCATAATAGTCGTCATCATCATCCTCGTCATCATTATAATTATTGTCATCTTAGCAATCGTCATAACCGCCAAACTATGCACGTCAGAACGCATTTTTGGCGGGAATGATTCGCTTAATTCAAGAGCACAGTTGATGCCTCCATGAAATCCCGAGCGGAGCTCTTAGGCTGCGTCGTGGCATTCGTCACCAAAGCATGTCAGCGCCCCACGGTGCCGACGTTACATTCCGCATCAGGTCAAGGGCTTCTCGGGAGAGATGCAGCGTGAATCTCGGAGACAGTGTCAGGGTAATAATTAGTCACGATGGACGCACGTCGTTCGCCCGGTGTTCCAATTGGCCGATGTTGTCCTGCCACGTGTGCACCGCGTAGAGACTCCTCGAGCCTCCGTGCCGCAGCGACGATGGCAGCCCTCCCGAGCTCTGTCAGCCCTGTCAGGGAGCACTGCGCTGGCGGACTGACGTCGTGTGAACGTTGCCCACATCGAGACACCGGTCGAAACAGCGACGCTTTCCGGCATCAGACGGATTGTGTGGTTGAGGCTGCTGCGCTGGCGGCGGTGCACAAGCACAGATAACAAACTAAAAAAAACTAAACTCTACCTTTCGATTTAAAGCTTTCGTGACTGCAGGAATTCATCTTCTTGGTTTTTTCGGTAAAGTCACGTAGAAGGGAAGTAATAAAAGAATAAAAAGAATAAAACATAATAAATTTGTATTAATAAAACATAATAAAATAATAACATTTAATTATGTTTTATTATTTTTATTATTGTATTACTTCCCTTCTACGTGACTTTACCGAAAAAAACCAAGAAGATAAACTCTACCTCTCTGGCCTCTGTACGTGCCTGCGAAGATTAGGATCGTTGCTTGAAACGTCGCCTGCTATTTGAATGTCCATTTAATTTGAAGGCGACGCAGTGTTATTGACGAACGAGTTGGCTTTCTGGAATCAAGACAGTTGCTTCGACCAACTGCCCTCTACGCACATGCCCAACGTGGCGTCGCCACCTCGGCGGTGCAAACAAAAGCGGAACCCAAACACAGGTAGAGGAGTGTCTCATGATACCGGTAGGGGGGAGCACAACACGTGAATGCGTCATCTTGAGTTGTTATCATCATCGTCATCATCACCACGCAACTGACAAATACCAGGGCTATACTAATAGGGGTTTTCCCCTTTTTTCTGGCAACACAACGGAAACCTTTTGCAAGGAATCATGCGCCATTTGGCGTCATCTGGTCGAACACCATATGAGACTAGGCTCTAAAGAAAGCTGTCTCTGGTGTGGACCAATGAGTTTCAAAGACAATGCATAAATTATCAGAGTATTGTTTTTTATTTGCATTTTACTGCAAGTATTGTGGTTAATGTAAGCATGATTCCTTGCAAAAGGTTTCAGTTTTGTTGCCAGAAAAAAAGGGGGAACACCCTATTAGTATATTTTGGTACTGGCGAAGGAGGTCCCATGAAATACCAGGGCTATTAACAACCCCGGCAAGGCTTTTGCAATTGTTTTAATTGCTCATTCAGTTTCCCACTGAATCACGAGAAAGAGTCCAGCTCTCCAACTGCTTGCTCAAGGCTTTTGCCTTGCCGGGATTGTTATCATTGCAAACCTCACAAATTCTGGCAAAATCCCCAGCTAATGCTCAATACACTTACCAGCGAAACGACGGACTCATATTGTATATGTTGTGGATTTACATTCCAACACACAACGGTGAGCTGACGTAGTAACTTAATTGCCACATTTTGTTTACGTGACAAACCTCACTAATTCGCGGTGTCGGGTTGTAGTAGGGTAACGACACATTTAAACTTGTGCGCGATAACCCCAAAAAAGCCTTTGTCATGAACCCGCGAAATGTGGAAAATCCTGGGGGGGGGGGGGGGGGGGGGAAAACAGGACAGGTAACAACCCTAGGCCAATGGGAGGCACGTACCCTGAGAGAGAATGGCTTACTTTCGTTACAGGGCGACACAGCTGAAGCCTCCCGTAATCTCCGCGCGAGACTTCAATCGGCGTCGTGGCAGTTGAGATCCTCGTCGTTAGACAAATCGTCGCGCACGTGCGCGCCCGTGGGTGTGCACGTTACCGCGAGACGAAAAAAAAAGAAGAACGCGTAATGAAAGTGAAATCAGAAAGCGACGCATGTTGCTCGGGTTAGGAGGCATTGTGTCTGCCACAGCTGTGAAGAGGCCCCGAGCTTCGCTGCTGGCATCTATCAGTGTGAGACGGGCATAGCTCACATTTACTCACTCCGCTGTAATTGAATGGCAGCGAAATCCTAATGGAGCCTAATTTTCTCGATGTGAATGAATTTGCAGAATAGGCCACATTCTTCCATCCTACTCTGGCTATAATGCAACTGGAGCCTCTTTCTCTCTCCCCATCCCCTCTGCCATTACTTCCACACACTGAAGCAACTCTAAATGAATTTCTGCATTAAGAAGACAAGGCTTTTTGATGAATGACTCTATCGCCAGAGTATAATTCGTTTAAATCCTATTGCGGAATACATTAGCGAGAAAACACTTTGTAACGGAGATTACAGGCCCATTAAGATGTTTTAATGAACACACGAGAGCTGAAACTGAAAACTTCATGAACTGAAAAATAAAAATAAAACCAACACAATTATTTTATTTACAAATTCCGTTCATCATTGAATCGCTAGTTCGATTACTGGTCACGGCCAACATTCACGGTGAGTGACATCTATCTGGGTTCAGGGCCACGCTCCTTCCGCACCAACCTGCACTGCCCAGCGTGGCCAATTGTGGTCAATTAAAATCCCCATGGCTGCATTGACAAAGAGTTAAGCCATTGATTATTCTCAACTCGAGAGAATGCTGGATTTGCATTGCTGAGAAGCTCAGCATCGTGCATCTCTTCCTGAAAATATGTGTTTGTGAGTAAGCAAGTCTGACGTTGTCAATCCACAGCAATTCTAATTTGTATTTAAAGCCAGAGTGACACCCCGCTCAAACGAACATTGAGCTAGTGGTGCTCATCTCCTGTTTACAGCTCTGAGTCAGTGGTGGAAATTCCACATTCGTGTGGCATGGGATGGGGGAGGGAGATCATCTATGCAAGGACAACCGCTGGTGTCTTCCACGCAAAGTGGTATTAAAAAATATCGACCCCAGAGGGATGATGGTCTGAGTCAACCCTTAACCAGGTTTTGAACTCACGACCTTCCGATTGCGAGCCACTCGCTCTACCGCTGAGACACCTTGCCGGTTGGTTACGACTGCTATTAGAGAGCCATTTCTTTGAAATATACTTGTTGTAAGGTGACAGCTCATTGTTAACGTCTCTCATTTGCAAGGGTAGATATATATAAAGAATAGAACGCAGTTTACCGTGACTAATTAAAGAAAACATCAGATATAACGCGCGCGTGTGTACGAGGCGTTAACTGCATCATCAAAAATGTCTGGTCAGGTTAATTAAAAACTAAGATCAGAAATCTCCTTCTGCCATTGAAGTTGAAAATGACACCTGATATCAAGGTCGAATGACTTCATATGCACACATTAGTATTATTATCAGGACTGGCTTTTGTTGTTGAACAGCTGCAGGGGGGAAAGAATGTAATGCTCATGTTGATCGTTATTTCAGTAAAAATAAATAAAACCAGGATGGGATTCTCTCCCATTACCCGGCTGAAACGGAGATCTCACCGTTTACGCACTCCGACATTATTCCAATCGATATACTGAAATTGGTATTGTCGGTGTTGCTCTTGTTATTGCTGCTGATGTGCACATTTCAAATGCAATGTAACCATTATTATATCGTTGTTAAAAAAGAAAAAAAAGAAAACAGGATTCTATTTTACTCTAATCCCGGAAACGAAAGCTCGATGTTTCAGCCCATTGGCCTTACCCAACTCAATCGTCCAACCAAAGTATCCCACCAAACGGAGTATCCAGCAAAACACGAATGGCAACGCGAGTTTAACGATGCAGGGGCAGATGACGACCGGGAATAAAAACCAAACATGGACTGGTGGAGCGGAAGAGAACGTTAACTACCGCGCCTGATATGCAGGAAGTCGAGGGTTAGATCCCGACCCTGATGCCTGTACATTTGGAGTTTGCGTGTGTCTCTCTCCCCGTGTTGGCGTGGACTTTTCTCCGGGTCCTCCAGTTGTTTTCCTTACACATTTAGAAACTCGCGTCAAGAGTATTTGGCTGCAATACATTCCCACGTGATAAGCCACTTCATTGGGCTTTCATTTGTGACCATGTCGCTTCTGAAAACGAGCTGCATAGCTCAGTGGGGCTTTATCTGGTCAAATGAAAGTAGAAGTTTTAGTTGAAGTAGTTTAGTTTAGAATTGCACAGGGACATCATCGGCAGACACGGCGTGATGATCATGATAACAGTCGCCAACAGTGCAGGAGGACTGCTGCCACCAAGATGGTTGTGGACCGAGTGGCATTTGAAAAGCAGCTGGATGGGAAAATAGAGGCGTTGTTTTATTGCTAACGGAGTCCAGAGGTAAATCCTTTAAAATCAATGTGATCCTCATTATTATTATTATTATTCACATAACAGTAACAGGACTCGCTTTTACTGTACCGCCAACATGATTTCCCACCTGGCCTAATTCAAATGAATATTACACACAAAAAAAATTAACATAATAAACCTGAACTATTATTATCATTTACTGCGATTCCCATTTCTCTGGCACATCACGCAGCCCGTGCCATCTCTCCCTAGAGATGAGTCACGCGAGGGGGCTACGCTGCCCAACCGAGTGAGCGCCTCGCTGCTGTCCCGTGGCATCTGTCTCAGCCAGCGGCGTGCCAGCGACGGGGTGGTGGCGGTGCCAGCGGGCGCGTCTGTCTGGGTGACCTGTCAGCCCAGACCCCTCCCGTGCCCACCGACCCACCCCCCCCACGCCCCCCCACAACTCCCTCGAGGGCACGGTGCTTATCTTATCTTACACTCGCCGTGGTGTCCTGCCCACCCCAAAGCTTGTCAAAACACATCGCGATCACGACCAAGATTCCTTCCACCCACCGCCACCGCCCGGGTAACCGCGGTCGCCCACAGGCTGAGTCGACCTAGGGGAGGCCCGGGACCGGTCACTGGTGTTCACCGTGAGCGGGGGAATCGAACTCGCCGTTCTGCACGACCGCTGCCCGCAATGCACACAAACACACAGCCACGCACAACGATCTTCCGTGCGATCTGTTACGGCATTGCTGGCACGGTGCACAAGGGTTTGATGCAGGCTGTTCAGGACGTTGTATTCCCAGTGCTGATGTTTACACACCACACACGTACACACAAGGAAACTCATTTAAGGGTGAGTCGACCTAGAGGGGTTCAAGTTCAGGAATCGAACTCAGGTCGCCGGGCTCGTAGCGCAGCACGCTAACAACTGCACTTCCGCTCTTTGTCTCTGACCCATACAAAGACACACAACAGCAGCAAATCCCCCGTGTAGCCTTAACTGACTCTTGGGGCAAGTGCTGTTAGCGTGCACCTATGAATGCCGACGCGGCACACGAGGAGGTGGGTGGCCTGCACCGACCGCATTTGTCTCCCCAGCGGCGATGTTTGCACACCGGAGCGGGTGCTCATTTGAGGCTGAGTCGACCTAGGGGAGGCCCAGGAACCGGTTCGAATAATCGTCACCGAGCGAGAATCGAACCCGGGTCGTCGGGTTCATAGCGCAGCTCGCTAACCGCTCTACACTACCGCTCCGCACACAAAGAGACGCACACAGGCGGCAAAACAGGACCTACCCGGCGGGCATCGCCGTGCGCGAGCGTGCGCGCCGTGCCTTTGCTCCGGGCGCCATTTGCCTCCTGATCCGCACGATGATGTCCAGCAGATCATCAGCCTCTCCTCCACCTCGAGTGCCTCTAGCTGATACCACCACCACCACCCTGTCAGCCCAGCTATTGTTGCGGGTGTTGACCCGTAAAATTTGGTGAGACCTATGTTAGATTTGAAGCTTTCGTGACTGCAAGGATTCATATTCTTAGTTTTTTCGGTAAAGTCACGTAGGTAAAAGTTTACTTTAATTATTTTTTTTTACCTACTTGACTTTACCGAAAAAAAACTAAGAATATGAGACCTATGTTAATCTGAGTGCCCCCCCCCCCTCCACCAACCCCACCACCCCGAGGAGGGGGGGGGGGTCATCCTTGTTTAAAACTCAGCAGAAACGCAACGCCGCGGGGAAGAGAGGCTCCCTGCTTCCCAGCCGCCCTGGATGATTGTAGACGGAGTGGGTCTCTTGATTAATCAGTAAGGTGACTCAGCGGTAGAGCAAGCGCTGGAGAGGCAAGTGGCTTCACGTTCGGAAGCTTGCAAGTTCAACGCATGGTTTGGGGGTTGACTCAGCCCATCATCCCTCCGGTGTCGATAAAATATGTACCGCTGAGTAGCGAAGTCACCAGTGATTGTCCAATGGAGAGACTCACCCTTGCCATAGGGATGCAGAATTTCGACCACTTGGTCAAGGTAATATGTGACAGTGCAGCAGGGAATCACTGACTTTGTTTAATCTAACTACACAGGCAAGATCCTCTTCAACCGCGCCATCTTCTGTATCACTGCTGCCTTGATGTTGCCTTCTCGCTCCCTGCATGAGCTGCAACACGCACGCAAAAAAAAGCATTCATAGGCGATCACTCAGCCCGATAGACATTTGTCTGTTCATAGGCAGAGCTCATGCCGCAACGTGGCAACTTGACAGCAGTTGTTGAACCTGTGTCACTTGCAATTGCTTTTCGTATGTATCCTTGTTTGTTTACACGTGAGTACCACCGTAGAGTCAACCTACAGCTGTTTCATGTTTCGGTAGCTTAGTTTTGTAAGTTGAGCCGCGTTTAATCTGGAGGTAAATCTGCCCTGAGCCAATTTGCGTTGCGCGGAATTTAATATTTAGCTTTAACATTGATTTATGTTGCAGACATTTTTGTTCACTTCTTCACGTGATAGTTTTTATCGTATTTTACGTGTTGTTTTTGTTCTGATTCGCCGTTCATTGGCGTACAGCGCTTTTGTTCGTGCGTTTTGTCACTGTTGGTGACACCAGTTCGCTCCTGCAATTGACACGCATGCTGGTCTCTTGACCTTTCATCCGGTCACACAAAGTAAACTACAAGTTACGTCAACGCTGCTGTGACGCGCGTCATCTAGGCAATGGCTCATAATAAAGGTTTTTGGGTTAGAACGAGTTATTTATAAATGTGTCGTAACCCTCCACCGCCCGACACGGCCAATCAGCAAAAAAGAGCCACGTTGACAAAAGACAAATAAATTTCGATTTAAAGCTTTCGTGACTGCAGGGATTCATCGTCTTGGTTCTTTCGGTAAAGTCACGTAGAAGGGAAGTAATAAAATAATAAAAATAAAACATAATAAAATAATTCTCACGACGTTTCGGCCACAACGCAAGCAGCCGTCCGCAGGTGAAAACCAGGTCTGTCGAGGCGACAGCGTCTGTCGCCTCGACATAATTATTTTATTATGTTTTATTTGTATTCTTTTATTACTTCCCTTCTACGTGACTTTACCGAAAGAACCAAGAAGATGAAAAGACAAATAGTTCACAACTTTAGCCGACCGGTGTGTTGAAGAGTGAATCCACAACATTTGCAAAAAAATGTTAGTACGACGTTTCGCTGGTAATTACATCCATCATTATCGGGAAATTCGCCATAATGGCGAACCCAAAAACGTTTTTTTACGAATAATATTGGTCGCGAAAGCCTATGTGTTAAACTACGCAATGGCTGTTGCCGCGTTGTATCACGCGTCGTGTCGACACAGTGTCCGACGTTTCGCTCCAACGCCCTGGCCAATTTCCTGGTTCGTAGGCATTTGGATGGGGAGATTGTGTGGGACTATAGCAAGTGTTTATGTCATCGGACTGTTGAGTGGCCAGGAGATGCCGGTACAGACCTGGATTCTTGAAGCTATCTCTGGAGTTATGAGTATCGTATGCGGGGTAGGATTTGTTCTTAGCACCCCAGCTTCCTCTCGCGTGTAGCCAAAGACGCTCAATCATGGAATGTGCCACGCATCAAAATATAGTACGACTCTTCCGAAAATAGTATTGAGATTCTTGCAGGCTTTCTCGAGTAATGGGTAGTATCATCATCATCATGCTGGCAGTGGTGCACAAGCACAATTAACAACAACAACAAAACCTCATGACACGCGACAACACTGTGGCCTTGAAATAAAAATAAAGATAATTGTCGATTTTTCTGGGTATGACCCTTCCTCGTAGCACGTGAAGAAAGTCGTAGCCGAAGACTTTACTATCCAGCATATTAATACCCAGTGTATTACTACCCATGTTATTACGAAGCTGGGTCAACATCTGAACGATCCCATGCAGAACCAAATTACTCTCGAAATCGAGCAACTTAACCTTCCCGTCTCTGCTGTGAGCAACTGGTTGTGCAACCGCTCACAACCGGTTGCGGATACGTCCACATATACGCGATTCAATTGCATGCAACCAATTGCATGCAACCAAGTTGCTCGACTCGATTGCTTGCCTATATAAATACACGTGATTTTATGTTCTGGACAAGACAATAACTAAAGCAGGCATTTACATCTGCACTCTGTAAGCGAGATATATATATCTGGTTACCCGAGAGACGGAAGAGCTCTGCATTAGAGGTAATTACGTGGATTTACCTGACACACGTTGCATGGAGCATAGGGCACACTCTTTTGACAACACATTTGCTATTAATTAGACAGAGTGTGAAGGTAGCACGTGACGATGCGGTTTTGCCAGAAACTTAAAAAGATAATGTTATGAAGGTAACACGTTTATTTAATCATTATGAAAGCATAATATAAAAAAGTGCACCAGCAGCTAAGCCTTTTGCAACGGTAGAACGACCATCTGTTGGGTTGTTGTTTAGGTTGTTTTTTTGCTGAAAATTACGTTACAAAAAGAAATACATCGGCCGCAAACACAGTTGGGCCGTGGCGTTGAGTGGCGAACGCCCGTGGACAAGTTCGTACGAATCGGAACGAACGGAACTGAGAGGTTGCGCACCTCGTGCGAGCGATGCGTCAGTGGGAACGGTTTGCCCGGCAATACTTGCTGCGACACATCTCGACACAATGCGAGGCTTACCACTGCTGCCCGCGCCTGTTGTCATACTGGGAGAGTGGAGCGCCCGATCCCCTACTTTACTTGCACTTGACAGAATTCTCCGTAAAGCAATCAGGTTGATTGACAAAATAGCACTCACTGATTCACTCCGTAAAACTCGCTCTCTCACCGGCCGTGTCAGCCGCCTCCGTATCGCTCTTCTATCGCTACTTGTCGTGGCTGTCCTCTCCTGTGAACTGGTCTCATTGGTTCCGCGGCGATTCGCTTTCATCCACGCTGTGTTCAACCACCACCGCCGCCGCCACCACCACACTGCAGGCCACAGACACTTCCCTTTATTTTCTCCACTTCCCTGCCATCATCTCTTATCTCAAGTTCTTATCATAACCTTGCAGAATTCTACAAATGCAATGAACTCTTATCTATCACACCTGTTCGTCGCCGGCCCTGTGCGTCGTGAGAACGATGAGAAAAATAATAACGATGCCTGTCACCGCAATTCCCCTGCCCCCTCCCCCTCCTCCCCCGTACAATCCCCCAACAGCCCCCACAGGCTGGCACAGTGATGCATGACAGATTATACGTGGCCACATTAAGCAGTGACATCCTTATTTAGAATTCCACTTCTGCTGCGGAAAACAGATGCTGCTGGGTTTTTTTTTAGGACGGGAAACGATGAATGCGGATGAATCATGTGAGATAACTGCATCATGCCCACAGGGAAATAAATTATGACCGCGTGCAATACATGCCTCCGTCATTATGTTTTGCAATTCCGCAGCGCCAAGCCCATTTTTTTTATTTTTTTTACAGCCGCCCAAAAGTGGAAGGGGCATGCAATTTGGACAGCGTGCACATCGTCCGCGGTGTTTAGTGCGACTCTGTTGGAACAACATTTTTGGTCGCTTGCAGGAAAATTGCTTTACTTTGGAATTCTAACGTGCATGGTGTAACCTCCACTCACCCCCCCCCCATCCACCCACCCTCGCCATCACCACCCCCCTCTCCCCAGTTAAAAAATGCTACTCTTCTGCAGAGAAGAGTAGCTCAGTCGGCGCACCGTGCGCACAGCATTTGAGCGGCGTTTATTTTGAAAGGCAACACATTTCTCTCGCCACCTCCTTGAGCTGTCACCGCACTTTTTTTTTGAACGCCGATGATACGTAAACGAGCGTCGGCGGCGCAACGATCGTCACTGCGTCGTGACTTGCTGAGTGCGGACAGCCCAGCGATGAGGCGAGCGACGTGATTTGCCCTGCGATGCTTTGCGCGGTGCACAGTTACGCCTCGAAGTGTTTTTTGACAGCCTGTAAATTAACGGGTCTCGCGTTAGGGGATACTTTCGTCAATAACACTGCGGCCTTGAAAATCAAATGTTCGTAATAATAGGCGACGTTTCGGGCAATGGGCCTTCTTCACAGCACGTAGGCAGGCCAGATAAGCAGAGTGAGCATATTTATTTATTTATTTTTAAGGTAGTGTAATTGATGAACGTGTCAAGTAAATTTTTTTTTATGCTTGTGCATCACTGCCAATGCAGCAGCAGCAGCATCACTAAACACTGTGTTAAATGGGGGACACGTTGAGCTCTGCTCGGAACACTGTGTGCTGAATGAGCGTCGCTTCTGGTGAAGGGACGCGACACTCGCCCGCACATCCTTCTCCTCCTGTCTCTTCCAGCGGGAGACACGCGAGCCCGTGACATGACCAGACTGCCAATGCACAGTGCCAGCAGTAGAGGCCGCTCCGGCACCATTAGGGCTTCATTAACAAACAAACACAAAAAAAAGCAACTCTCAAAGCCAAAGTGAACCACGTTTCAAATGGACTTCGCCCACGAAACACACAGAGAGCAAAACAGATGCCAAGAGAGTTGTATCGAGCTCCTGATCCTGAGACGACGAGAGACGATGAAAGTTTTTTTTTATATTGAGGGATGTCTAGACGTCTCGTATTCGTGTGTTTTCCAAATGTCGGGCTATGAACCCCCCCCCCGCTTCCCCTCGCTGACTCTTCCTGTGTGAATTTCAGACCGAATATTCACCGTGTCGGTTTGTCGCGGTTGTGTCGTGCAATCTCTCTCTCTCTCTGATCCTTGTTTCTCGACACGATGTCCGACGTCTCGCTCCATGTGTAGTGACGTATATTGTGTCACTACGGTGTTAGCGCCAGCTACTGACAGAAGAGTGGAACTGTGAGTGTTAGAGCCTCTCTCTGGCACCAGACTGTGTATGGCATGGAAGGGGGGTCTAGAGGGCATGGTTCTGGTGACTGTCAGAGAGAGGACAGTTGAGGACGTGACAGTCTGGGTGAACACGAGAGGGCACGTGACCAGGACAGGATGATGAGGGGGGCCAAGAGGGGGCGAGAGGGGCACGTGATGCATGGCCCAGAACCTTCTGGTAGGATTCAGAAGGGGGCGTGGCCGCGGGCGGAGCCAGGCCACGCTCAGGGGCATAAGAGGGAGGTCCCGAGAGCCGATCCGGGCTGTCTTCTGGAATGAACCCCGCCGTGCTGCGTCTCTTCGATCTTCGGTCGTCACGTTCGGCATCGTGGGTCAGGCAGTGTGTTACTGACCTGACCCGGTTATGTAGTTACCCCGTTGTTGTCTAGTTAACCGCGGTAGTTACCACCTACTGTATATCGTTATCCCGTGTACGTTTATGTAAATATCCCGTTGTCGTCTTAGAATAAACGTGTTGCCTGCAAAATCAAGTGTGTGTCTCCAGTGAACCCACTGCACATGTGCTGGAAGCTCCTTCTGAAACTGAATTCAGTTTACCTTAGGATATGGCTCAACATTTATCTTACGTGGCTCAGAGTCTCCTCTGTTCAGCAATACAACAATCTATGCGGTGGATAAATAATATAAAATGCCTCCTTCCCATTTTTGTTTCCGCACATTAAGATAATACGAAAAAATGCTTTACAGAACACACCAACTGCATGGCCTTCTTGCAGCACATCTTATCAGCTCCACAGCCACAAGGTAAACAAACCTTGGACTGATCGTGGCATTCAGCATCTCATCATCAGAGACAACCCCACCTCGAACCAATGCAGTGAACCCGTCTATTATTTGCCTATTAGGACAATATGTTGAAGGAGCTAAATGCCAATGTCGATGTCTGCTAGCCGCGACGAGGGGGCTTCAGGAGAGAGTTCGTGGAGTTTTGCTGGCAGGCATGCCATGCTGTCACGCGACACGCGCCTTGTTCGCGGCCCACGCTCCGGGGACAGCTGCCTGCTTGCTGCCTGCGTGAGGTCGTCCATCAATCCACACCATTTTACAACCGTCATCCTCAAGCCACGCTCAATCCACTGCTCTATGAATGCCTTTGCCAAGGCCCTCCGTCCCCATCTCTCACCATCTCCGCGACTAAGTGACGATCCACACAGAAAAGGGACACGAGCTCGTTTCATTGTTCCATCTCCTTGGGTGAACGTCCGCCCAGGGCACGTTCCAATGTACAGGCCTTTGTCAATCCACTGCTGGATGAAGGCTTCCCCACAACCTTTTGATCATCGGCATTTGTTGACTGAACATCAAGGGGATGACCATTTCTGGCTCGAAAGTCACTTCGCCACTGATGTTAGCCATGACCAGGACTCGAACTCGGGTCTCCTGGAGTGTGTAGTGCAGTGCACGAACCACTAATTTTCTACTCCAGCTCCTATACTCTATACACATGTATGCAATGGAAACGTTAATTTCAGATTAAAAAAATAAAATTTCGCAAGGCTAAGCTGTTGATGCTGTAAACGGTGGCATCTCTGCTATTTACCGAGATTTCTAATCGATAATTATTATTTTTCGTCTTCGCTTTGAATTCAAGTTTGAAATTGTTTTATCGACAGCCTCGACTAGGATTTAATTTCTCAACGGCAGTAACGAGCATCGCGAACGCTGTGCCTCTCCAGCCCCGAGCTCCACTCCGTGAACTGGGAGATCGCTACAAACACGGCACTCTCGTCTCGCTACTGTCAAAAGTGAAAGACAGAGATCCCCTGTATAGCCTTAACAGACTGTTGGGGCACTGTTGGGGCAAGTGCCGTGAGCGACCATAACGGCACACGAGAGGCTGGGTGGCCAGCACCACGCCCGGCCGCCTTTGTCTCTCTAATGGCAATGTTTTTATTTTTACACATCGGCCTAGGGGACGCCACGGACCGGTTCACTTATATCGTCACTGGTGTTGGCCGTGAACTCGGCTCGCTTGGTTCATAGCGCAGTACGCTAAACCGCTACACTGCTGTCGCAACTGTCCCCACCATCACCACCACCATGTCTAGATTTGAAGCTTTCGTGACTGCAATGATTCATACTCTTAGGTTTTTTTAGGTAAAGTTACGTAGGTAACATTTTTTTTTATGAATTTAAATTTTATTTTTTACCTACATGACTTTACCGAAAAAAAACCTAAGAGTACCACCACCATGGTTACGGTTCTCATAAACTTCAGTCATCGATTCCTCCCTCCACCCGTGTTGAGGCCTCGATGTGCCCTGCCCGACCGTGCTGGATCTGTATCATCTCATCCGCTACACTGACGTGTTCAACCATCAGACGACTGCAGGCCACAACAACAATGAGACAGCCACTCGCTCACCCACCCCACCTGATCACTCACCTGTGCACTCAAGCATTAATGTACTCACCCACTCGCTCACCTACAAAGACAAATATCACTCGTATAGCCTTAACAGACTGTAGGAGCAAGTGCTGTTAGTGAGCACCTATAAAGGCCGGCATGGCACACGAAGGGGTGGGTGGCCAACACCAAGCTAGGCCGCCTTTGTCTCCCTAGCGGCGATGTTTATACATCGCACCAGGTACTCATTTGAGGCTGAGTCGACTGAGTGGAGGCCCATGACCGGTTTAGATAATCGTCACTGGTGTTTGCCGCGAGCGGGAATCAAACCCGGGTCGCCAGGTTCGTAGTGCAGCGCGCTAACCGCTACACTACCGCTCCCCACTCGCCTACTCACACACCCACTCACCCACCTACCCACTCACCTACGAACTCCTCACCCACTCGCTCACCTACCCACTCATCTATCCACTCACTCACCGACTCACTCACCTACCCACTCATCTATCCACTCACTGACTCACTCACCTACAGACTCACCCACCCACTCATTCACCAACCCACTCACTCCTGATACTGCAGGTCAGCTCACGTCTCTTTCTGCTTCGCTTGCACTGCTCCACTTTGGCTTTCCTTTAGACCACCATCATCACCGTCATCTAATTTCCCCAGGTTCGTATAATCCCTCTCATCAAAAACAACCCAAACTGATTACTCCAATCTACTACACCCTCGAAAGCGCTGTTTGTTGCTGACCGCATGGCGCTTTGGGCATGCGCCCAGCAACCGAGATATATATATACACAAATAAATACCCAGAGGAGGAGGAGGAGTAGAGCATTCGCTTGCAGCCACACAGCCACACAGAATCCACCGCGTTGCGACACAGTGGGAGTTGCGTGACCTTGACTCGCGGGGTCTCATGCGACAGCGCTCCGCCACGCCAACAACAACAAAAACAAGCTAACAGAGCCCAGCAAAAAGAGCGGGTGGCGGTAGCGGCTCATCTTCGACTCCACCGTGGGGTTTGGCCCAGGAAGCCGCTGTCACAAAGCATCGGCCGAGGCGACGCGGCCTCTGTCGGAGGAGCTGCGCTGGCAGAATCGCCCACCCCTGCCAACGCGGCGAGGGCGACCCGTCGCTCAGCATGAAGGGATGCGACGCGACAGTTGGTGTCGCGTGGAGTTTCGTGGGAGCGCGAAGGGTCACACTTTCAGGTGGGCGATTTGGGGAAAGGTGACGTTGACGCTTCGGTCAAATTAAACTCTTAAGTTGTGCGACATTTGCCCCAGTTTCATCGCATTTTGGTCGTCCGTGATTTGTCACGTGGCTTTAGGGTGGAGCGGTGGTGGCGCCACGCCTTGCATTGCCCCACTTCTCCTAAGAACCTGCTGAGCTTGAGTTCAATTCCCGGTCACAACTTACACCGGCAGTGAGTGCTGTTTGTACTCACCGTTGCCGGTGCTGTGGGGAATTTGACAACTTCGAAACTAACAAGCGTAGGGTGAAGTATGGTCAAACACCCCCCCCCCCCACCCATGATAGGTTAATGATTCAGCGTTGATTTAAAAGAGCGTTGTGAGATATTGTTTTTGTCAGATAGACAAGACATTTGAATAAACTGCAGAGGACGTTGGAATTTGATGATCAATTATATGTTTTTGTTCATCATAACCAAATGAAGATGCTGAATTCTAGCAGTTGTGCACCACGGTCATAATTGAACTCACTTATCACGTAAACATAACATCTTATATATAGTAGTATGCTCACGTTCAGGCAGTGGTCATTTTGTTTGATTAGTATCAATGACCATCCTACAATTAAAGATAAACTACCGTAAAATAAATGCCCGAACGTTGGACATGCGAACCAACGGGGAGAAAATGGATGTATATGAAAATGTCAATTATGTAACACCTTCAAAGACATCGCTAAGCCAATGGTTTCAAGCGGCTACAATATGTTGCAGGCACAGTGTCTATTTGCATATATCGCCCCCCCCCACCCCTTTTCTTTTCTTCTCAATGACATTTAATTTTCTATACAAGCTTAATAAGAGTTGAAATCTTTTCTTCGCTTGGCATGCAGCACGGCAGAGTCGATCCGTTTTTTTGACCAGTATAATAAAATAAAAATGCCAAAATGTTCCGCTGTTGTGACCGCCGTTTAAATAAATTATGCAGCGTACATTTCTCGTCTTTTAAAACTATTAGTGCCGCCGAAGTCGGCTTCTTTTTTTGAAGGGGGGGGAGGGTTGGTGGACAGGCTGCAGCGCTATGTGTTACAAGCGTTTGGCACCAGCGTGCATTCGAACCGAGAGCGATCTCAGCTGTATCTGCTGCTTTGTTTTCTCCGGCAGACTGGGGCAAATGTGCCGGATGGAAGAGGCAGGTTACGGCAACTGGCACGAGTGGCACACACCGGTCAGTGACCAAGGGGAAGACAAAAAGCCATATGGTGGGATACTCTGAGCCAAATTAAGTTTAGTGGGGGCCCGGGGCTATTACAGTTTTTTTTTGTGGTGTGGTGGGGGTGTTTGAATGATGGTGATGATGATGAATGTTCACAGTTGAAATTTAGGCTATGATGGTAAATCTGCCCAATTTGATTTCATACATTGGACCTGCCGGGAACATGTGTTTGCTATTACATTCTTTAGCTACTCAGTCTCATTTGCAATTCAATATGTATATCATACTCAACCTTCCCCTTAATTGCTAAATTTATTTCTCCGGCGCTCATTGCTATGTCCAGTGGGGGAATCCCATGAAGTCGAGTCTCTATAACTACGCGGGCACTTCTTTTGTGCAAAATGAATGAGAAAAAAAGGCGAACGTCCATTTACATAATTTACCAGGATAGCGTATAAATATGCCATGTGCACGATATAAGGCGTTCCATTATTCCATAGCCATGAAATAATTAACACGGCTCAACTAGTGGCTTTCGGATGAAACGTAAAATGTGGGCCGGCTAGCTTGCTGGCTGGCAGGCAGGCAGGCTATCCGGCGCTCGTGATGAAAAGTGAATGGGATGAATCAGTGGGAGGGAACGCATTTTTTCCCGTTGTCCCATTTCCATAGAGCGCGCAGTTCCGTTATAGCAGGATAATTGACGTGTCACTTTCTCCGAGACTGTAACATTTCCAAGAAATCTCATTATGCTGCCCCCCCATCCCACACCATTTGGCGTTGAGAGATTGTGCCCATTGTGCCCGTTTTACGTCAACACGTCTATCGGTGACTTCCGACAAAATCACACGCAGGTAATTGCATTCCGAACTTTTCTTCGCTCTTTAGTCTCGTCTTGCACCTCCCCTTCCTCGCCCCCCCCCCACCTTTCCAACTCCCTGCTGAAAGACAAAAAAATTGATAAACTCTGAACTTTGTCAAATTAAAGCTGCCTGTTATCGGTGCGTGTGACATGTTTTAATTGGAATATGACACGTGTTTTTGTGTGTGTGTGTGTGTGTCCCGCAGCACGTGTTTTACACGCCGAGCCGAGATTGCGTCGCATAATGAGAGCGGGGACCGCGCGCGGTGCTCGGTGGCAGGGACGCTAATTCGTATCGGCACGTGTCAGTGGTTCACGTACACGCAGAGTCTCTGCCGTGTCGTCCTCCCGCACGAAATTTGGGTCTGAAATCAACCAAAACATCGTACATCCGCCTGGAATTCTGCGACGCATTATCCAATACTCGTTCGTTTGTCGTAAATATATCATGAGCGGCACGGAAGCCGACCGGTTAACAATCAGGGGGTGAAATGCGTTTGCAACGCAGGCTTATTCATTTTGTATCGTGTTTATCACCCTTCTAGTGACCCGATGTTACAGACGGACGGACAGACCGACAGACCGATGGAGAGACTGATAGACAGAGTTACTGCATGAATGCGTTAAGCCTTAGTCGGGAATCATTAAGAGCTAAACATCACACGAACCTGGATGATTCCCATTTTCGTGAAATAACGGCAAGTGACTTTAACTGGGTTTAATATATATATTTCTGCCATCTCACACTTCGCTAGAGCCTAGAGCGTGGGGTTATTTTGAACTTCCTGTAGTTCTGGCAGAGAACAATTTTACGAAAATAAGATCGGGCGATGGGGTGGTGGAGGGGCGGGCGGGGGGGGGGACTTGCATTTCAGATGTCCTGGGGTGCTATGGATTTTCACTGGTGTCGAGGGCTCTGACTCTGATTGATTATTTACAATTTCCAATGCCTCGGAGGTTCGGAGTCAATGTGATAGACTTCTTTATCCCCCGGCAGGCTCCAGACTATGTCGACTGTATCGCGGCAATGAGCTACCACTGGGATGGATAAAAAAAAATAGGAACAGCCATAAGCACCCCGACCACACACGGAATCGTGGCTTTTTCATTTGAGGGCAAAGCAACTTCACGATCGGATGGATGCCCCGTGATTGTTTTTGCCGACCGCCAGATAACCGTCAGTGCAGCGTTGTCACAAATAGTAAAACAAAAAATGCACGATGAGAAGGAAAGCGAAGGCCCTATCGATTAGGCCACTGTGGCATCAATATTCCGAGTGTCCATATTACCAGTATTATGCGCACGGCAGTCAAAAAACATTCATCACGGCCCATTAAACTTGTGCACGCACTTAAGAGTTCAGAGTGTTAATTTATCTCTCCGTTTAATCATCCCCGGTATGAGCCTCCATGTTCCGTAACGTGATTACAGACGAAGATATAATTGCTAAATAATCTCACTGCATTCTATCGAGTTTCTGAAGCAAGTGTCCGCACAATTGTATCCCGTTCATCAATAGCGCTTGCTCGGCGTTCTGGTTGAACAAGCGTCGAATCCTGCGTTACATGTGTTGCGCGCTATATAACGCACTGCGCGTGCGTGTGCGGGGAGCGATAATGGAGCGGTTAGTGTGATGCGCTGTGCGACCCGAGTTCGATTCCACTCACGGCCCAACACCGGTGATGATTATTTGAAGCGGTTCTGGGCCTCCCTTAGGTCGACTCGGCCTCATAATGAACACCTCGTGCGGTGTGTAAACATCGCCACTCGGGAGACGAAGGCAGCCGGGCGCGAGTGGTGCTGGCCATCCACCCCCTCGTGTGCTGTGCCGGCCTTCATATGTGCTCGCTAACAGCACTTGCCACAACAGTCTGTTAAAGCTATCCGGGGGATCTTTGTCTTTATATAGAAACGTTTTATATATATAGAGAGAGCGGTAGTTGCTTTTAACAAATATTTGAAAAATAAACTTGACACGCAGAGCCTAATTAAGTTTCCAATGCCTTAATTGACACGTAATTACTGTCAGTCTGGCAAGAATAAACACGGCTCTAATAGAGATAAAGAGAGAGCCATGGAAACGCGTTTGCGCCCTCTGCTCGCGGGGACATCGCGTTGCTTATTTGCCGAGGAGTCGCACAAAAGTCGGACGACGTCAAAAGGGGTCGGATTTAAAATTGGTCTCCGCTTCCGAGACCGTGTAAGTGGTGGGGGGTCGAGGGGGGGGCAGAAGCGGGTGAGTGGGGAAGAGGCTGTTTTGTTCCAAAGCCACAATTTCAACAACAACAACAATTTGACAATAAACAATGTAAGAGACATGGCGGAGTCAGGTCGCTCTCCGTTGCGCTTTGAGGTTGTCGCGCACGTTGATTGACGCGATGTGCAGACCTTTCGCGTCAAGCACTGGAAGGTTATTTGGCAACTACATTGAGGAGCTCGCTTTTATCCCCTTGGTGACGCGGTCTTGCCCGCCACTGCTGATGCAGTCTGGCTGTCTCGCTCGCCGGGACTGAATCCAGTTCTGGAACAGGACGTTCAAAGCCACGAGAGAGATACTCTCTGTGCCATATCTGGGTGACGTGAATTCAGTTCACGATGAAGAAGAAGAAGACGCTCCCAGCGTGCGGTGCAAAACGTCGGACGTCGGGACGAACGGCACGCGGTACAGTCGGGAAGCACGTGGTGAGATCAACCACGAAACCCCACGCTGTAGATTGTGCAGCCCGCACTTTGGGCGTTGGGGGTGTCCGACTCGCGAGCGGTTCCTAGTAAGTTACTGTGTAGAGGTTCGTACCCCCCGTCCTCCTCCTTCATCGAGGATAAGAAGAGTTCTACCGCACAGTGATCACATGACGGTCTGCGCAGCTCTTGCTGGCTACTGACTCAGTGCCGAGCGGCTGAGCCGGCTGCTGTGCGTGCGCCGCTCTGTGTCGACAGGTTCCGTCGTCAGCACCAGAAGCGTTCGCTTGACGTGGCATTGAAATACTCTACCACGGCTTGGGTGTCTCTTAGCTACATCTAGACACGTGGTGTGGGTGTCTCTTA
>CM025611.2:6954711-6973923 GCA_014621495.2 Entosphenus tridentatus
TCTAGACACGTGGTGTGGGTGTCTCTTAGCTACATCTAGACACGTGGTGTGGGTGACTCTTAGTTACATCTAGACACGTGGTGTGGGTGACTTTAGAGGCACTTAGACACGTGGTGTGGGTGTCTCTTAGCTACATCTAGACACGTGGCGTGGGTGACTTTCAGCCATATCTAGACATGTGGTGTGGGTGTCTCTTAGCCACACCTAGACATGCTGTGTGTGTGTGCGTCTGTCAGCCACACCGAGACATGTCGTGTGTGTGTGTGTGCGTCTCTCAGCCACACTTAGACATGTCGTGTGTGCGTCTGTCAGCCACTCCGAGACATGTCGTGTGTGTGTGCGTCTCTCAGCCACACACAGACATGCCGCGTGTGTGTGTGTCTGTCAGCCACACCCAGACATGTCGTGTGTGTGTGTGTGTGCGTCTCTCAGCCACACCAAGACATGCCTTGTGTGTGTGTGCGTCTCTCAGCCACACTTAGACATATCGTGTGTGCGTCTCTCAGCCACACTTAGACGTATCGTGTGTGTGTATCTGTCAGCCACACCCAGACATGCCGCGCGTGCGTGTGCGTCTGGACACCCACACGACAGCCACGGTGACTCGCGCCGCCGCCGCTGCTGCTGCTGCTGCGCTCGAGCGGAGGGGAGGGCGAGGGCAAGAGTGTGGTTGTCACGCGACAGCGCGGCACGTCCGGGCACTCCGCTTGTGGGGGGTCTGGTTGCCACGCAGCGCGCTGCAGCCACGCGCTTTGTCCTCCTGGGGCTGCCGCCGGTTCCCCAGAGCCACGCGCTCGCGCCGAGCGGCACGCGGGAACAGACAGAGGGGGGGCTGTAAGGGTTCTGCCTCGCTGTCACGACGAACGAAACGAAAAAAAACAAAAATTGCGCTCTCGCGTTTCGAAGCCGGGCTAACCGCAAAACAATTGGACCCGGTTATTTTCTGGCAAAGTAATAGGAGTCACTTTGTCACAATCCACAATCCACTCCTGTTTTTTTTTTTCTGCGAGGGGTGGGGGGGTTAAGTTTAAAACGTCAGTGGCCGTTACTTATTCGTGCTGACAAGAGCGGCCCTTTCTTGTGTTTTTTTGCGCAGCGGAAAGAAACGGGTCGCGACGCGGGCATCATTTCACACTCGCCGTATTTCTGTCGAGGGCAGCAATAAAAAAAGAGAAGCGAGTGGTAAAGTCAATAGGAGCGCTTGCGAGTGTTTAATCCATCTTTGGACGGGGCGCTGCCTAGCCGTGGGTAACTGTGCAAACATGTTCCAATTAACAGCGATAATTGAGCTCAGCAGTGCATTGCACCTGTAGCACGGAAGGGCTTCTGGGGGGTGCATAGCTGTGCCATTAATTGGACCCACCTTCCCGCGGTTAGATTAATTGGGTGGCCGGCCAGTTATCTCGCCACGGCTGCAATTAAGGGCGACACTGCGCGTTGCCCAACGCAGCGGGCGGGCGTGGGGGGGGGGAGACCTAACCCCATGGAACCCCAAGATTTGGAAACAAACAGAGTTAATGAAGAACGAAAAAAAACTTTGAATAAACATTAAAAAATCCTGCAACTTCCCAACGGGACTGAGGCGCGCGCGCGCGCGCATCACGCCGGCACTATGCAGCAGCGCTGCCTTCCCTGAAACAGCCGAGGGCACCCCCACCCCTACACCTCCCCCCACCTCCCCACTTCGCCTTCCCTGCCTCCCAGGCCTCTCGACCCCACAGGAACCGCTGTGCAGTTTTAATTTAGTTGACGGAATCGGCGCGGATACTCCTCGTCGACAGTGCGCTGCTGTTGTGATTTTAGGCGACGATTGCTGCGAGTGGACGAAACTTATCGTGACGATGACGACGATGATGACGACGATGATGACTATGGCAATGAATATGAGGATGATTACGACGACTATGACGACTATGAGGACCACTATGGTCGACGACTTTGGCATTGACGATGATGACGACGGTTGACGACTATGACAATGACTGACGATGATGATGACGACCATGACAACTGTCAACTATGATAATGAATATGACGACTATGATGACGATGGCGACCATGAGGACGACGATGACAATGACGATGACTTTGAGTACGACTGCTGCTGCTGCTGCCCACCAAGGACCCGCGTGCAACCCACGACCGTGACGAGAAGGAAAACGCAGGCGGAGTTTAACCACGCGGCCTAATCGGAGACTGCAGTGCACCGAGGAAGAAAATGGGCATCGGCTCTACGATGTGTGCAGAATAGTTTTTACCGAGTTCACGGATTGACTGAACTGATGGTTTTATTCAAAGGAGTGGGGGGGGGGGGGGGGGGGGGGGGGTTTTGCGCCCCCCCCCCCCCTCTTTCTCTCCCGGGGCTCCTTCACAAGTGTGTACAATACTAACATTGTAATTCAGCAGACTATGTGTGATCCATGGGCATATTGCTCTTGTTCCAGTCAAATTCCCCAACAACGTGGGAGCTCCCTCCGCAGACATAATTACCGGCGTGTTTAATGTTGCAGCCTGACTTTATTTTGCTCCTCATTTGTCCAAATGAACTTATTGAATGTAAATGCATTCTTAATGTCTATTACCTCCACGTGGGCCTCATCAATTTGAGATTACTTTTTCTCTCTCCTAATTTATCCCAATTGCGTCGCGTCACGAGACAAAGCGTCTCTCGCAGAGCAGCCCGACCCATCGTGCTCGACAACGGCCCGCAGAAGTGGACATCGCAGAGCGACCGCTGAGATTCCTTCCAATGTTCCATCCACAAAGTGGGTGGCACCTCTTTCCCACCCGCCCCTGCCACAGAGAGTAAATGTTTGTCGCGTTACGGTCAAGCCAATTTCATTTTTGGATTATCAGACCTGGAATTTTCGCCAAATTAAGTGACCATCGACTCACTCCACTCTAGAACCCAGCTTTGAATCCCAGGCAGCTGCCTCAAAATCTGATTTTTTTTCTGGAGGAATCCGATGAGCTAAAAAGCTCTTTTTTCACAGCTGTCCAGTAGGGGCACGAGGTCGTTACAACTACAAACAATACGAAAACACGACAGGACTGCAAAGTATAGGGAAGGTAAACAAATCACTTTAAAAAATACACAAAACTTAAAAAATTTTCATCTTATCAGGTAAATGCCCATTGAGCTTTTAACTGAATTTTTCAGAAGTAACCTGGCCACAAATGATAGCTCGACAGAGCAGGAAATGTACGCCGGCAAAATAATCGAGACGACCTCGATGGTTGACCTTAGCATCTCGGTGCTGATGGCTTCCAAGCCACCTGTGCCACCTGCACATTCGAGAGAGACTATTACCCCCATGATAAATGGCCTCGATCGCATCATCATCATCATCATCATCGGCGGGCTGCTGCCATGGGCACAACCATCGGTAGGGCAGTTTGCCACAACTCCCAATCGGTGATGGGGCAGTAGTGGAAAGAGTGGAGAGTTTCCCATACCTGGGCAGTGTGCTTATGACCGGCTCCAGTTTAACAACAGAGGTCTCACTCCGAATCAGTCGAGCGGCAATATCTTTTCATCGGTTGCGTAACGCTGTGTGGAAGCTACCTGGTCTGTCGCTCCGCACGAAGCTTCAGGTCTTCTCGGCCACAGTCATTCCCTCCCTTCTCTTCGCTTGCAAAACGTGGACCCGGTGTATGAATTACCGCCCGCCCGCCGTTGTCGCCACACACGCCGGAGCTGTGAACTATCACAGACGAGCCGGACAGGGGCCACCTTCAGTTATTAGTGGGCAACGAGGAGTCATCGGTAAGCTTTTGAAGACGGAGAAGATCAATTTGTTTTTGTCTTTGAGCAACATTGTTCGAGAGCCGCATCACACGCAGGGCTACTTGTACACAAACACAGCAGGTATACAGCGGGTGATAAACTTATCCCGACTTAAGTAGACAAAATCGACGGTGGAATTAACCGCGTCTATTTAGTTTATTCCCCGTCCCTTAGTTATTGTTGAACAATGCAGTTTGATTCTTGTATATTTGTCGTCACCAAGACATTCCATTGCGACCAAATACCCGACATAATTAATCAATTATAATAATATTGTTTGGGTCTTTCGGTAAAGTCACGTAGATAGGTTGAAAGAAAATAACAAAAAAAGAAAACTACAATTTTTTATTTTTTATTTTTTGTTATTGAAAACTAAAACTACTAAAGTAGTTTTTTTTGTTATTTAAAACTAAAACTACTAAAGTCGTTTTTTTGTTATTTTTTGTTATTTAAAACTAAAACTACTAAAGTATTTTTTGTTATTTTTTGTTATTTTCTTTCAACCTATCTACGTTACTTTACCGAAAGACCCAAAGAATATGAATTCCTGCAGTCACGAAAGCTTTCAGTAACAATTAAAATAATTAAAGATTTAAGTAAAAAAAAACGGCCACCCCCCCGCGGGGGGGGGGGGGGTGAGTCGTAAGCCAAAGAGTCAAAGGCGGCTCACAGAGCCACAGGTTGGCAACTCCTGGTGACTGCTCTCTGTGGATGTTCAGCTGTCGACGGCTTGCGGTACACACATGGCTGGGGGTGGGGTAGTTGGGGGGGGGGGGGCTGCTTGAAACCCACGCGGACACTGCCAACACTCCGCACTTTTCAAAACGTTTGTTGCAAATGCGTTTTCTTTTCTAGGGAGGTAAAAACAAAACAAGCACACCCTCCCACCTCTAACCCATCACCAGTAACGCTCCATTATCCCGGTGAAAGAGCATGCACTAGTAGGGGTGTGTGTGTATGTGTGTTTGTGTGTGTATGTGTGTATGTATGTGTGTGTAGCGGTTAGCGCGCTGCGCTACGAACCCGGCCACCCGAGTTCGATTCCCGCTCACGGCCAACACCAGTGACGATTATCTCAACCGGTCAGGGGCCTCCCCTAGGTCGACTCAGCCTCAAATGAGTACCTGGTGCGGTGTGTAAACATCACCACTAGGGAGACAAAGGCGGTCGGGCGTGGTGCTGGCCACCCACCCCCTCGTGTACCGTTGCGGCCTTCATAGGTGCTCGCTAACAGCACTTGCCCCTACAGTCTGTTAAGGCTATACAGGGGATCTTTGTGTATGTGTGCGTGTGTTTGTCTTGGTATCATCGGCCCCAGCCGTCCTTCAGGCTCGCCTCGCTCGTGTTGCAGGGGGAGGGAGGGCACAGCGGGTGAACTTTCATCAGCCTTCGGAACAGCGCTGGTAAAATAACCCATTCAAAACCCTCTCCTTTTGTCAGAGCCCTAACCTTTACCACGTTGCACTAAACCACAGTACCTACAACAATAATCCCCGTGTACAAAAATAATGATGAAAAAAAACCAGTCCCCTGCGTCTTGTAAGGCTATGTGTGTCGCCCACCACTCAAACCGTGTGTCGCGTTTTCCATTTCCCTCCAGAAGCGAGATAAAGAAGCCGGGGCACGGTTGGAGACGGCGGTGGGTGTGGGGGGGGTTGGGGGATGGTGGTGGTGTGGGGGGGGGGCGGTGATGGAGTTGCGAGCGATTCCAACGAAAACTCGCAGTTTTTTGCTGCTGTGTGCCGGTCAACAATGCCGCGGCTTCTCGTCAGCGGTGTTTACAGCCGCGACCCCTCTGCTCGCACATTGTTTGCAGATCACTCCGCGCCCAAGAGAAGAGAAAAGGGAGAGGACAACTGCTCTGTATCGGAGCGTCGCTAAAGCCCGGCGCACAACAAGACCTTCACAAAAGAGCGGGCGCTGGATAAATGTCGCCTCCCCCCCCCACCCCCATTTTTTGTCCACTGCAGCCGAAGTGCTCGCCGGCCATGAAGTCGGCCACCATTAGCGCATTGTCTGTCGGCCTCCTTCCGCCGCTCGACTCCCGCAAGCTTTGCGGCGGAGGGCGCGGCAATTTACGCAACTACATTCGACCACCCGACAGCACCCCACGGCAAATCGCAACGAGCATGCGAGCTCCAAATATTTGGAGACAGCTTTTATTTTTTTTGGGGTGGGGGGGGAAGGGTTGATCTCCCCACCCCCACCGCACCCACCACTCGCCTTCTTTGTTCTTTAGTTCGTGAGATTTTGTTTTCCTCTCCCAAGGCTCCCGGCTGCGCCGCCAATCAATATTCATTCTTACGCTTTGCATTAGCGGTCCGTGTGCTCCCAGATAAAGCCGACCGATAAAGTAATTGAGGGGCTCTATTGGGTTCGCAGCCGAGGCTTCCTACGCGGGAATTCCAGGAGTGCTTCTCCGTGTGACCCCTCGCTGTCGGAGGAATCGCACGAACAGATGCTCTTACATTATGCGCGTGCGCGCTCCCGAAAGCTGCGACGCTGCGGCTTCGCGTGGCAGGCCAGAGAAATTGCTGAAATCGCACGCGCCGCTGTATTAGGCTCGCGTGAGGGTCACGCCGTGCCAAACCAGCGCATCGGAATGGATGGCTCGTCGCACGCGACGAAAAAAAGGGCCGATCGCGCTGACAACGTCGCGACGAATTTGCCTGCTCTCCGCGGCTTGTTTTGTTGTTGTTGTTATTGTTGCAGCTGACTTCCCTCTGCCACTGAATTCAACCGCTGCCGATGCCGTCGGGGGCAGGTGGGCTGGCGCAACGCTGCCCGGGCTGCCTCGATGCGGCCGGCTGGCTCCACGCAAGCCGGATGGTTGGCTATTAAAGAAACAAAGAAAGAACACGGACATTTCAATGGTAAATGCTGCATTTCCTAATTAAGATTTCATGAATGAATAGAATAATTATGAATGTGAAAAATTACACAGCGCGATAACATTACTGACAAAATGCCAACTGTTTCGCCAGGACTTCCGTGGCTAAATCGCAGCTCATTTTTTATTAAACTTGGAAAGACCCAGCCGGATGGCTCAAAACAGCCGGCTGGCCGGATGGTTGGTTATGTGTCCAGTAATTATCATCTGCAGGATGAACCTTCACTCAAAGCTGCCGTGAAGAGATGGGTGTGTGAAGGAGACGCAATGTATGCTTCGCTATTTTCATATATTTTCCACAAGGACGCGAATTAGCATTTTGAGTTATGAATTACTCTGTTATTGTTGCGTTGAACTAGGACACCGCAGCGCACAGAGAGACCTCTTGCATGTAAGATTTGCTTCGAAAAAGCCTGACTCGACTGACAAGAGAGACACTGTATGTCAAAATCGGTCACGAGTTTTTGCACGTCTATAAACCAATGCTACTGAAACGACGTGCGATAAATAACGCGATATATTTACGTGAAACAAACGGGAATGTGAAGGAGCGGTATTCATCTGCGTCTTTATTTTTTTTAAATGTATCTTCTCCACGAGGACGCTGACAATTATTTCGATCTGTAAGTTCCACCGGCCCGCATTCGGCCACGCGGGCATGACGAGCCCGAAGAAAGGGAGGAAATCTCGCCGGCTCCACGGCCATTGCTGAGTCTGGCATCGCCGTGAGAGCGAAACACAAAGGCCGCCTCGTGTGTTTTTGCTGAGGGAAAAAAACAACCCCATGCATAATAGTATTCATAATAATAAGAACAGCGGCTACAAATACAGCGGTGTTGTGATACAGCACGCGAGAGCGTCATCGCACAAATAACGCGCCACGTATGGAATACGGAATGATACGTTTCGGTGAATTCTTATTTTATATGCATCAGGGTAGCATTTACTCTTGTGGAAAATGTCATGTGTGCTGATGTCTCTGTGTGAATGTCTTTCTCCTGTTATTGTAGCCCTACGTAATTGTTGTTTTGCTTTGTATTTTATATTTGGGCTCTGTTTGCCATCGCTAGGTTTTTTATTTTATTTTCCCCGCCCAGACTTCCACCAGCACAGTTTTAACCCGATTCCTAAATCCGTGCTCTCAAATTCGGCCACTTTACTCAACAAATGCGAACAATGCGCAGTTGGGCACCGGTTTTTCCGGCCGTTTTCCAGGGATTTGCCAATTTTTTTTCCTCAGGCTCTCTGAAATTGCGCAGACAGCCGAAAAGCACCGCGTAACCTTGACTCCGTGCGAGTGGCCGCCGTTACCTCCCGGCCACTTCCAAACCGTCAAATTTACCGTTACCGTGGAAACAGCATCAGCCGAGATGGCCACTTGTTCGATCCGCGTTCACGTCGTCGGTGTGCGCGGGGCGGTAGCTGCCCCCCACCCACCCCCCACCCACCACCCACCCCCTCCTCGCCCCCCCCCGGGTTGCTCCTGCGTGCGTCCGACACAGCGCATTCACACGCAGATAAGCACAAAACTAAATCCGCGGCTCCTGCTTTAGCGCTCTGCTCAATCCGTCTTCCTCACCGCCGCTGTCGTGCGAGGCCGCTCCGTCGTCACGCACCAGCGTGCTTTCTTTCTCGTCGGACTGCAAGCTCGGCGGGGTTCTGAAATCGCAACCGGAACTCGGGGCAGGATTAGCACGGGGGGGCTTTAGTGGGGGGCTGCAGCCCCCAAGGCCTTCGTTGGCTGCTTTGGAACGGTCGAGACGCGATCGCTCCTGCGGTGTCATTGCGAAATTTGAGCCGTAGCTTCACCGTGTGTACGACTACCAGTCACGTACGAGAATGTTTAATCGTTCCTTTTCACTTAGATTCAGCTCCATCATTCGTGCATCACGTACAAAACAAACCAGGAACGAACAACAATGGAGGTGTTGCGTGTCGTCGGACATGGGAGGCGTTGGTGGTGGTGGAGGTGGTGACAGAGTCAAGCGAAATAATCGAATATACGGAGAGGAATCCTCCACAGCATTGGAATCCAACCGGACAGAGGTAACTGGAAGGCTGTCCCGGCTTCGCCAAGGGCGAGGGAGCCTGGGCGCTGTTGTTACTCGGCATGTGGGAGGAGGAATGTCACGGATGAAAGGGGGCTGCGGAGGGAATTGCGTTTAGGGAGGCAGCCGTGTAGTTAGGCCTAATTTTAGTCAAGGTAAAAAAAAAACTCTACAGTGGTAAACACGGGGCCTGAAATCCCCGTTGGTGTGTGATTGGTTGGAGGAGGTAGTGGGGTTGGGGGAGGTTGGGGAGGGATTCGCAAGATTGGTGAAAGCCTTTCCAGGAGGGCAGGACGCCTGGACGCACCCCGGATTCCACCGCCACAGATCTCGAGCAGCAGTTGTGCACTTTGCGTGGAGACGACTAATACCGTGACAAACGTGACTGTGGAAGTCAACATGCGTTAGAGAAAGACCAAGCGTACTGCAATCTACTGTATAACAGCTGGAATAGGCCTTTATCTGTGACGAAAGAATGCATAATGTCTCGCAAAGCTGTCTGTTTTTTTTTCTCCAATTCTATTTGAATGGCCAATTATTATTTATTTTTCTAGAGCTCGTGAAAACGTGTGGTTAGGTCTGCAGACGGCTATAAGTGCCCCCAATGTGATGCAGAATTCAGCACCACTGCCCCGCAATCTTGCGAAAATCTGACCGAACATTTTCACGAGCCCTCCATTTCACAAGCAAGGATAATTTTCCTATGAGCAAAAAGAAAAAGACGTGGCAGTTTTATCTTTTTTTGCTTCCCACTCTCTTTTATAGCCTTGCACCTCCCCCTGAACGTAACCCTCCTGAACCCCCGAATAAGTGGCTCGCTTAAAGATAAAAAAAAAGCCCAAAGCAGGAGCTGTTGTGGGGTGGGGGGAGTGGGGTGGGTGCTGTGAACGCCGCCCTCTGACAAAATCCAAAGCTCTTACCCAAAGATGAGAACGCTGGTCACAACCCCCCCCCCCATCTGCCCGTCCATCGTCCGTCCGCCTGGGCCGATTCATCTCGCCGACTCAACCTTTCAATATTTCGCTCAAGCCACCAACTAAAATCCCAATGAACTTGCCCCACTCGAACAATCAATCTGCCACCGCAGCCTAGACTGGACGAGTATCCCACTGCTTGATTCCACGCCCAGGTATTTTCTGGCCAGACTCGGACTAGAGCTTGAATCAACGTGACCAGGTAAGATGCGCAAGCACACATACCTACATACTAATACGAATGTTGACTACAACGTCGACCGTGGAGATGGAGCGATACATGCAGCTCGTATGCAGGTGCTAGGTGGGCGGATACGTGGCAGGACTGGCAGCAATAGAGGTGGCTTGGAAGAGGCCTTCATCCAGCAGTGGATTGATCATGGCTGATGGTAACATTTACAATGCGTAATTATATACGCGTGCCAATGTGTGTTTCACAGCCAGAGCTGCGTGCACTGTTAAAGGCGGGTTACTAATGTGTACCGCTGCCGTACAGTGCAGAGTCTTCGTTTAATTTGTGAATAAAAAATAAAGAATACAACCTGGATAAGATTCTCAATGAGAAACCCTCGGGCTCGAGAGACTAAGTTTGCTGTGCAGTTGACGCTCACTTGGCTATGCCTAGCAACGGTGCTGTGGAGATGCGGGCTGATTTTCCACGTGGTTTGACACGCGGACCGGCTCACCTCCGCCAGGAGTCGTGGTGTTAATATTTGGGATTGACTATCGGACTTTCATTTAAATAATCGATTACTCTACCGATTATCAGTTGCGATTACTCGGATATCACTAAGATAAGTTGGGGGGGGGGGGAGATGCCCATGTGTGCCGCTGGACAGGAGGTGGCGGGCGTGGCTAAGTGACGCCATCGACAACATCAGTACGCTCGCTGGGCGGGGCTTGTAGGGGGTTTCCCACCTTCGGCAGCCAGAATGTGGGGGCTCGAATTAGTCGACCACAAAAAAAAACCTAGTTGATTGCAACGTTCGTTGATTTACCAGATGTATCGATTAATCGTTGATTGATCGTCCCAGCCTTGCGCCTGAACGTCCAATAGGAAGTCTACCCTCGCAGCCCCGGAGATGTCGAAGCCACGTGGTGCCTCTGCACCACCGCTCGCATATCTCATCGCGCCTTTACAGCGCGATTTGAACACTACTCGTGTCGTCAGATAGACTTTGCGAGCGTTGCAATCCGCCCGGTGCTCGCGAGATTTCGTCCAAGCCTCGGCCGAGACGTGTAAAACCGGCGCGCCGAGTTTGTCGCATTAAAGACCCACCGACGAGGCGAACACGACCTCTGCTTTAAGCCGTTGAATGATTTTACCTCTCCGTTATATAAACAAGCAGCGACTAAAAAAAACACACGCGCACAAAAAACCAACGGCTCAAATGGAAGCACACCGTCACACCGGGGTGAAATCAAAGAACCTATTCCACACCTCCTCGTCGGTATCCCTTTTGTCTGGGCCCCCCTTCTCAGCGTGCGACGAAACGCAATGACTGCACACACACACGCACACACGCGCATACGCACACACACACGCACACACGCGCACCAACACGCACGCACACACACGCGCGAACACACACACGCCCACACACACACTCGCGCCCACACGCACACACACACGCACACACACACGCGCGCACACACACACACGCGCCCACAAACACACTCGCGCACACACACGCGCTCACACACACGCGCGCACACACGCGCGCACATACACACGCACACGCGCACACGCACACACACACGCACACACACGCGCGCACACACACTCGCGCGCACACACACGCGCGCACATACACACGCACACGCACACACACACACGCACACACACACACACGCACACGCACACGCGCACACGCACACGCGCGCGCGCATGCTATGAGGGACCTCCCTGCGGAGATGGAAGGGGTAACATACTTTCGGGATTACAGCAAAAAGAACAAATTGGCCAGTGTTTGTTCTCCTGCATAATAATGACAACAACAACAACAGTTAACAAACACTACTTCGAACTGTATGCAACTTTTGCGAGAGAGAACCATATTCTAGATAGAATCTGCTTTTCTTAATTAAACATAATATATCCCCCCCGCCAATGAATGCAGCCATTAGCAATCCACCATTTGGATGAAGGGCCTCCCTATGCCATGGTGGTTATGAGCGTCTCTGCCATACTTCACCACAATGGTCAGTGTGGGTTCGTTAAAGTGGCAGGGCAGGACAGGGGCTGATATCGCTCGCCACTGATATTAGCGTGGCCCGATTCGGACTCGGCTCACCTTGTTCCCGGCGCACTAACCACCGCACCACCGCTCCACCTCTTGTCCTCATTAACATCGCTCAAACTAATTAAGACGGTGAGGTCAAGCGATCAGTGTGGCGTGGACGTTAATGGCACCGCCGCTCGTTGCCGTCACTCCCTTCCCTCTGCTAGATCTCACCGTTGTTGGAAAGTCAACAGCTGCCTTCCAAGGACGGCTCGTAAAGCCTCCCCGCCATCTGGCTCGCCGTCTTCCCTCTGGTCGCCGACCTCTGGGTTGCCTCTCCATTGCCCGTCTGGAGGAACTTGCCTTTCCCACACCACCCTGCGCACTTGTTCCACTTACCACAACCTAATTTGCTTGACTGCACCTACAATGCTTTCTCGCCACGGTCTGTAAACAACTTCCAAGTTGCTTGCACCATCACCCCATGAAATGTCCCCCCCCCCTCTCGTTCTCCGTGCATCACCTGCATTGAATGTATGGGCGCCGGCGGGGGCGAGACGTTAACTACTTCGCCTGGTTTACAGGAGGTCGTGGATTCGATACTGACCCTGACGTCTGCTCTATATTTGGGGTTTGAATATTCTCCCCGTGGTTGTGTAGATTTTTCTCCGGGTCCTCTGGTTTTTTACTCCCACATAAAGAAATAATGCGAAGAGAGCATTTGGTTGCTATAGATATCCATGCGATAAGCCGACTTTGATGAGCTATGATTTGTGACAAACAGGTCGCTTCGGACAAAAATCTGTATAGCTCAGTGGGCCTTACCTGGCAAAAATAAGGTACAGTTTAAATAATCGATTTCTTTTTGTTTAAATTCGTTCTAGCCACCTTCTTTAAACAACGTCAAAGTTACTTTCGCGAACCTACCATGAAATGCCTGCCTCTCGTTCTCCGTGTGCCACTTGCATTGAATGAGAAGAGGCTTTTGTATATTTTGTCTCCCACCTTTTGGTTTCGTCGTCGAGGGTGTGAGCAGAGGGCGGGTGGTGTTTTATAAACTTTGCACCGTTGTTTCGACTGCGACGGCGGGAGATCGATTGCAAGCGGCGACCTCCAGATTGTAAGTCTGGCGTGCCAACCGTTACAGCAAGAAGCCAGTGTGAGAATGTTTGTTTGCCAGGTCAGAGGTAGTGCACAAGGAAAATGGGACCGACATTTTTTTTAAATTGTATTTTACCAGGTAAAGCTCACTGAGCGTTGTAGCTCTTTTTTTTTAGAAACAACTTGGCCCCACAAATGATTGCTCAGCCAAGTGGCTTATCACGTGGAGATTTCATTGCAGCCAAACACTCTAGGCGCACGTTTCTAAATGTAGAGGGAAACCCCGGAGTCAGAAAAAAATCCACGCGACCACGGGGAGAACATACAAATTCCAAATATACAGCAGGCGTTAGGGTCCGCACCGAACCTACAAACCTCCTGTATACCAGGCAAGGTAGTTAACATCTCGCTACCGCCAGCGCAATAGTGAGAGTGGGGGAGCCTTGTGTTGGGGGGGGGGGGGGGCGGGGGGGGGGGGGGGGGGGGGGGGACGTGGTGCCATGGGCAAACATTTTCAAAGAGAAATCCAAAAATACATTAAACAAAGACCTGGGCAGACCTGAGGTGCGCCAGATAAGGAGCGGAGGTGTCAGCCGATGTGCGGGCGTGCTGTGCTCATCCCTGACAAAGAGTGAGAAAGCAAGCGGAGAAAGTGTCAGAGGTGACTGTCGATCAGAGGGGACTCGGGGATTGATTTGCACAGCGGCCCCCCCCCCTCCCCCCGGTCTACTGCGGGAGAGAAATGCCAGCGCAGCCCTGAAGATAAGCAACTATCTGCAGGGCCCCGAGTTTACCCAGGGATTAACGGAGACTGCCTAATCCCCAAAACGAACGGACACAGGCGCCCACTCGCTGGGGGTGGGGGGGCAGAGACGTGGGGCGGGGGGTGAGGCTGGCGGGGGGAGGGGGGGTAATGGTGCAAAAACCACACAACTAAACATACATGTAGATATAACAACATACGTCGACATGCGGTCTCGAAGTTTTCCCCGGTGCCTCTAAAAGTTTCCGGAGAGGTAAATGCTAATGCAGGTTGACAAAAGCTCAGCAGTTTCTGAATAATGTTCATTATTTTTTATTAAAACAGGAGCAATCTGCTCCCCATTAATCATGGGGATACCTCAAGGGACTGTGCAAATAGGCGGCTTCATTGGCGATCTGTCTTTTGCATCTTCATTCCTCCGGCACAAGTAATTACATTTTGTGGTCACGGGTTTTTTTGTACACATGCACGGGATAGTGTATTGATGGGCGGTGGGGGGAGGGAGCTGCGGAAAAAAGCCCTATGAAATATGGCTTTCATTCCTAATATCCTCCTGTTACTATAGAACATCTGACCTTTGACTTGTCCCATTGGAGTACAAGGTCCGTGTACAAGTGCCGAAACATCAGAGGCAGGATGAGAGCACGCATAATGCTGGATGCAGCAGCAGCAGCAACAACAACAAACAACCTGACTCGAATTAACCCTCGGTGTCGGATACATGTTGTGTCCAGCGATGATGTTCGCTTCTAAATAATAATAATACGAAATTCAAACTCGGAACGCCGCGCCACGGTCTTCGCACAGCACTCGCTCGGTCGCTCGCAAAGAGACAGTCTTTGATCCACCCCCAACCCTCGCTGATGCCTCCACAGCGCTGCTAGGATGCAGGCCACGTGTGCAGTGCAGCCGCCACCGCCGCTGGGCTGGCCCCAGCACTCGGCGTGCGTATCTCGGTGCCGTTTGTAAACACGGTGCAGAGGTCAGAGAAGTTGCTGCGGAGGCATTTCCCCGACAGTAATTAAAGGTAGGGTTCACGGGGTCCGCATCTATGATTGTCTCATCATAATTGTTGTTTTGGTCAGAAGAATTGAGCAATTTTTCACCAATTGACAACGACGCTCGGGCTCGTTCTGCACGTGAAGTGGAATCGCGCGCGCAGGAATCGACGCACGCGATGCGTTCGAGTGGCCCCCTGCAGACACTGGAGGCCGATACATTCACCACAACGTCAAAGAAATATAATCGATTCTTGAATCAAATCACAGACCCCCCCCCCCCCACATTCCCATTGCAATGGGCGGCCACATCCGTTGTACGGCCAGTGTTGACATTCATTAGAGCGGTGCTCATTTCTTGCGGTAGTATTTGGCCGAGCAGACTCCTGACCAGAATTGGAACTCATAACCCCCTTATAGGACTATACCGCGTGTCGAGATCTCCAACCATGGTGCCACCTTGCCGCCTGTGTAGTCTCTTACGGGCACGCGAGCTGACGGGTACGGAGTGTGCGTGGAAACTTATCTTGCTGCCGTGCATAGCGAGGTTGTGCGTGAGTTGTTTTGTTTACACATGTAGATGTTCTTTGTACCGCGTGCATCGCGTCGTTCTGATGGCTACCGGGACATTCACGTTGGCATTCGTGTGGGGGGAGGGGGTTGTTTGTGCCATCTCTTGCTCTCTCTCTGTGTCCCACTCAAGGCGGTCTGTGGAATTCTGTCGAAACTGCATCACGCACGGAAAAAAAATCAACGTGAAACTGACGACACATCCTCGACTCACGTGTTGGGTGATTCCTGTTCAGTTCACATCTCTCATGCATCTCAGGCGGTGGCTACGCACGCGGCCTTTGATCCTGGCCATTGGAGGCAGCGAGGGTTGGTGGCTCACCACGCAAATATTACGAAATTCCCTACCTCTGGGTGTCGAGGAGGAGCCATACCCTGGCTTGCTAGGAGCATGCAGACTAATATAATATTGTCCTTATGCACGGGATAGTGTTTTGCTCCCTCGCATTGCATGGGGTTTTATTTGGGTGCTTTGGTATCCTCCCAAATGTATATACACAAATGAATTGGTCGAAAACATCTTAAAATAAAGAGGACCAAAGAGCTTGGATAAGTCTCACTGCTGGGCTGCCTTCCAGCTTGTCCGTAGTTCCTCAGCGATTGTGATGTGCTATTTGCGTAAATAATGACGCTATACAAGGAAAAAAAACTAAATAAACACACGCACATCTCTATGTGTACCCCAACTCTGCAAGCATTGGGAGATGAAATGGATTGAATCACGTTGAGAGAAAGAAGGAGGAACACACGGATTGAAGAACACACGCAAGATAGAGCCGTGACATTGATCTTCATCGAACAGTGGATATACCGTGGAGAAGATAAAGAAAGCGTGCGGAGATGCATTCTTAGAATTACACTGAGAGACGGGAAGAGGAACACGTGGCTTAGAGAACACATGCATATTTAAAAGTATAATTTGACTATTCAGGGGGCTTGGACAGGCCATGTCGCGAGTAGGGATTATGAGACGGACAAGGGAGTATCAGCCCGAGTACGGAATACGACGAATACTGACATCCACCACAGAGATGCAGCGATGAAATGTGCTGGTGCGCGGGAGCTCGCCGGAAGGTTTTGCCGCATCGCAGAACGGTGGCAGACGGCGTCGGCAATTGTGTGCGACCTTCATCCGGCAGTGGATAGATAACACCGATGATGTATATATACATCTCTCGACAGGACTCGCTCGGGGTGTCTCCGCGGGCAGGTTCGACGACGCACAGAAGGGGGGGTGGAGGGAACGTTGGTGCCGAAGTGCACGACGCTCCTTTAAAAAAATAACGCCGGGCTCAATCTGCAGCGCGGGCACAGCGGGAGCGCAGCACGAGCACAATTAACAAATGACAAAGGGGGGTGGGTGGGGGGGGTTGGGGTGGGAAGGTGGGGGGGGGGGGGTGGCTCGTCTAAATAAGCTGGTGTCAGGGGTCAGGCAATGAAGGTCACTGCAGGGGAAAGGATGTTGCAAAGCCACGACCGCGATTTTAATGATTCTCACAAAGAAAGGCGGCCCGTGTTTGGTGACACGAATATATTGCGACGACGAAAAAAGGGGGCTCTTTGTGTGTGTGTGTTTTTTCTTTCTTCCTCCGAAGAGGAAATTGTGCCCAACTTGTCCCGATCGCATTATTGCCTCATTGGATGTGAAGGGGTGAAGGTGCAGCCCTGCAATTTCCTTGCTAAGGCCACTGCTGGTGGAAGCGCCTCCACCGGCTAGAGGGGGCGTTCGGGGGGGGGGTGCTCTACAGAAGCCCTCTGGCGACAGAGTTGCTGGAGAAAAATCAGAATTAAAGAATTTGATGTGGATTTTGAGACGATGCCTGGTAGATTAATGTGTTTTTCTAGGTCGTAATATTCGGATTCATAAACGCGCACGGTTATCCACTGTTTTTTCAGCCAGTCTCAGTTCTAGCATGAGTACACATGCACGTATAACATTAAATATATATCCCTTTTAAAATGCAATTCTGGGTGATGTGTCTCCCCACTCCATGCAGGCGTTATCTGACCGCACTCTACCATGTTGGTTAGTGCGGGCTGGAGAAGGTGGGGGCAGTAGAGACGTGCAAGCGTAGTACAGTACAACTATTCGAGTTTGCTGCGCTGCTCTCTGCTGCCAACAATATATCTCCGAAACAGCCCACAGCACGCGTTATTCACTGTGGTTCCCCTTCGAAGCACTATCCAGACTCAACCCCGTGCGTTTACTCTAAATATTAAAACGTTCATTCTAACTCCCCGTGGCAATGAAAGGCGCACATTCAAGTTTTTTTTTATTTTTGCGCGAAAATAAAAGTTGAAGAGATCGATTGGAACAGTTCCAATCAGATATAATTAAAAAAAAACTACAATCGGTGGATAAGAGTTCCTTTTTTTCTGAAAATTTCCTGCAGGAAAATACGGCAACCAGCAAATTTAGTGGGCGTGGGCTGGGCGCAGGATTACTGCGGGAGTCGTTTACAATGCTCGTCAGGTGGCAGGTCTCATATAAATCTTGCGGTCCCCGGAGAGCAATACTTATTAAATTGCACAAAGATGAATTATTCCAGAACGGACCATATTTTACCCCCATTGTCTTTGCGCGAAAAAACCACGGGTCGGGTCGCAAAATGAAATACGCCGCACAGAAAAGAGCAACGAATGGACGAGAACGTAAGGAAGGACACCGTAATATGAATTGAAATTTGAAGAAAAAGAAAATATATATATATACACATACGGAGAGAAAGACAAAGCAATTTTAAGGACGCGCGTGAACAAAAAAGTAGGATGGGAAAGAAATAAAGAAATATATAGCGACGGTGGGAATCTGTAAAGGTAACGCAGGGGGACCGAGCATGCACAGTGGCACACACAGTGGCAAAGAACTCCCGTATAGCCTCAACAGACTGCAAGGGCAAGTGCTGTTAGCGAGCACCTATGAAGGCCGGAACGGTACACGAGGGGGTGGGTGGCCAGCACCACGCCCTACCGCCGTTGCCTCCCTAGTGGTGATGTTTACACACCGCACCAGGTACACATTTCAGGTTGAGTCGACCTAGGGCAGGCCCAGGACCGGTTCAGATAATCATCACTGGTGTTTGCCGTGAGCGGGAATCGAACCCGGGTCGCCAGGTTCGTAATGGAGCGCGCTAACCGCTCCACTACCGCTCCCCACACACAGTGGCATGCACAGTGGCACCGATGGTGGCCGTTCCCCACGAGGAGAGCGATTTTTGTAAACGCACACAAATGCGCAATTGGGTCATGATTTACATATCGGAAATGTGTAGGCTGGCGAGCATATCACCTCTAAACGCATCCCGTCGATGCCGAAGTCACCTTGAGCACGCGACGCGTTGTTTTCAACGTGTGTGCATAGATTAATGCAGCGCATTAATATGGAGAGAATGCATTTTGTTTTACAGCCTCCGCGCGTTTCTTCGCAAACGATGTCTTCGGGCGGTGGTAATGGACACTTTTCAAAGTGTGAAAATGTGCGATTCGACGGGAAATTAAATACATAAACAACTGTGAGAAGTGCGTGAGGTGTGTGCAATTTTTCTGCGGGAGGCGGGGGCTGCGAGGAGGAGGGGGCACGGTGGATGGAGTTTCTGCAACAACAAAAAAATGATAATAAACATTTCATAGTAATTCACGGAGAACGTGGCATGAAATATTAATGGACGATAAATCACCTGCACGCGCATGGCAGCGTTACCAATTAGGGCTGCGAGGGAGATCTGGCAGGTGGTGCAGACGGACTCACCGAGCGGCGCGATGGACAGCGAGAGGCACTCAACCAACCGCGTCGACAACGCTCGACCAATCGCGTCGACAACGCTCGACCAATCACGGTCGACAACGCTCGACCAATCAC
>CM025611.2:6974137-6993850 GCA_014621495.2 Entosphenus tridentatus
GCTCGACCAATCACGGTGACAACGCTCGACCAATCACGGTCGACAACACTCGACCAATCGCTTCGATGGCCCCAAGTGCAGCCAAGGCCACGGATGACAGCAAAGGGCGCAGCCCTGCAATTGCCCACTCACGACGCTGCTCGACGAAGGATCTCCGCTACAGGGAGCTCCAGAGGGGTACATCTTGAGGGTATGTTGGCCTACTCTTCCCCTGCTGGACAGAACTTCGTTGAGCTTGTTGACGACGTCTACGTTGAGCCGTTGTCCAGTGACAATCAACAACGTTGCACGTAATACAAATCTATCGGATGTACTAACAGCAAAGGTTATCGCAGGTTAGGCTTATTCGAAATCACATGTTCTTTGTAAAAAAAATGTTTATGCCGGTTGGACAATCCTTCGTTATGTCACGGGGGAGCTCGTTCCAATCATTGGCTGTACATAACGTACAGCAAGTAGTTTCGTGTATCCCAATTTACATGCGTTTAATATAAAAAAACTATTTGCAAGTGGTGGTGAGTACTCACACTTTATCCCACCACACGCGACATAACTGTGGTGAGCTCATTTAGAGCGCTCGGTGGAAAGAGGTGGTGGTGGTGGTGGTGGGGCATTTAAAAAGAGAAACTCCCACCATCCTTTCCACCGGTGACCTCAGTGCATCCATACAGAAGGGCGGAAACATTAATGTCTTCTTCTGCTGCTGCTATTCAGTGGAAAATTATTGTTACATCACAAATCACGCCGTAAGATTTTGTTACCCAATAAAACCGCATGCATGTGAACTCCACTCATGATATATAAAATATAATTTTCCGAGGGAGGAAACTATAAATTTTGTTTTTTGAGAAAAGAGCCAGTGAGCGCAGGAGTTACGCCCTCTCCTCTGGAGACACACGCAGATTTCCGTGCGTGGGGAGAGTGTCGGGCGGGCGGGCGGGAGGGGATTAAGATACGTGCGATGCAAAAAGCGTGATGCCATTTCAATCCGAGTGACCGTCAAAACGTTCACAAGATGCCGAGCAGACGACAGCACTGAATTATTTTGCGGCTAAATGAAAAAAACGTAAATACAGAAACCTGCGAAGTGGAAATTTGTTTTATTTTATTTTTATTTGAAATTACTTATAAACACGGTGCGCCACACACAAACATACAAAAGTATTTATTTCCGAGTGCCCAAGAAACGTGCGGTAATCCCAGGACGTGCCACAATCCATTCATTTGGTTTCCAGTAAATAGAGGCAGCCACTTGCCTCCCCGTTCTGGGACAAACCCAGCGAAACGGAATTAAATGGGCATGCATTTGTGTGTGTGTGTCTGTGAGCGTACGCACGCAGGCGCCTGTTTCTCCGTACATGAGCACGCGTGTGCTTTGCAAGGACACGCTCCAGAAAACACTGACATTTCCCAAGCAAACTAACAGCAGACGCTCGGTGCTGTGGACCCGCGGCGGTTTGCCGTGGAATCACCTGGGCATTCCGGGCCCGCTCTCCCCGCGCAAAAACTCCCTTTCTGTCCACCTTGCGTGCCCGCCTCGAGCAACGCGCAAAAAAGCGAAACTGCAATGGCTTCATCGCTAATAGTGCCGATAACATTTCCGGCGAGCGCGGCTTTGAGCAGACGCCGGGGTTAGCGAGAGGTAAGGAATGGGTGGGATGGGCGCGCGCGCGCACGGACTCATGCACACACGCGCGCGCAAGGGGGACATCGCGTATGTCAATTAGGGTACCGCCAGATTTGAATGCGTGGCTTTATCATTAAGCGAGGGGCCGACGTGTCACCGTCTGGCCTCCGTCGTCTCGATGGAAAAAAAATGAAGGCGGAAGGAAAAGACGCAAAGCGAGGAGGGGGTGTATAGGGGGGGGGGGTGGTGAAGAAGACGGTGACACGAGGGGAGAGCGCGGATCACGTGGCTTTGTAGCCGTGGCACGACGCTGGCCCCAGCGCCCCGTTGGGCCGTCGTCACACGGCACTCAACCGCTGAACACCCAACTGGACGCGTCGGCGTTGTGGAGCAACTTCCAACAGCTTTTGCAACGGGTGTTTGTTTTTCTTTCTCTTCTTTTGATAATAAATGTGTTATTCAGAAATGCGCACCAGGAAAAAAATGCAAGTGATGGTTATTGCAGCACGGTGGTCTATTTACATTGCGTAAATATGGGTTCGTTCCACGAAGCTACCCACCATACTTCAGTAACGACAATGGTAAAGGGCGCAGCCCTGCAATTGCTCGCTCACACCACTGCCGGTAGAGGAGATCTCCACTTGCCGAATATCTGTAAAGCCTCTCTGGAGGGTATTAGACTACTTTACTTTCCACCCTGGCCAGGGTGGAGGTGGGAGAGCCCATACTTTACCCCGCCACATGCAAACCTTTGATGCCCCCATTTATACCGCTGGGCGGACAGCGGTGTGTGTGTGTGGGGAGGGGGGGTATTTAAGAAACTCGCACCATCGTTTCAACTGCCGCGCCGGGAAATTAAACTTTGAACTTGTGACTTCTGGAGTACAGGCACGTAACGTGTTAACATTTCCAAAGTCTAAAACGTGTAAATGCTCTGCAGTGTTTTTCTTCTTTTTCCTTAATGCATATTCAATTGTTGTGTACAACCTACCACCGATGCAAATGATGGCATTGAAATCCCTCTTTTCTAAATTTGATTTCCCCCCTTCCGACCTCCCTCCCATAAACTACGCACTACTCTTCAATATTTTTCCGCTAAATCCATAAACAAACGTATTTATATTTTTTCATTTCGACCGGAATGATTTCCCCATAAAACTTGGCATTTCCATGCACCCCGAGAGGGCTGACGTGGCCTGCGATTGAGGCCCGCTGTGCCACGCTCGCCGCTGCTGCAAACCAGCAATATAAATTCAATCCCTGCCGCAAGAAAAAACAAAAATGCTGCATTCCAAAAAACATCCCATCGAGGCGATGCAAAATAAGGCTCAGGCACAATAATTACAGGTGAGGAGTGGGGGGGGCAGTGGTGGCTTTCAAGAGACACTGGCATTTGAAATATTCCCTTTCTTGCATGCGGGTCACACCGCCCGCCCGCCCGCGCAGATTGTGACCACGGGACCGTGCCAGCATCAAGCAGATGAAGATCCGAAGACACTTACCTTCCGCTTACGTGCGATAATGTTTGTAGATTTTGTTTGTTTGTTTGACTTAAATCGTTCTAAACAAAAGCCTGGTATGCAGCCCTGATAGAATTAGTACGCACACCACCCGACTTGCCAATGCAGAGGTCGCCGGGTTTTGGTGTGATCTGTCGCCCGGTGCGGCGCAGTTGAATCGATTGGAGGAAAGCTTCTCGAATCGTCCCTTGGCACCCGCCGCCGCTTCCGGACACACAGCGGTTAGTCGATCCACAGGTCGCGCGTAGCGGGGTAAAGTGTGGGCAACTCCCACCTCTTCCGAGACGTGGAAGCAGAAGGCCGATACACTATCCGGCATCGCCTCTCGTGGAGAACCTTCCACTTGCCGTGGTGTGAGCAAGGCATTTCAGGGATGGATCGTCGCCACGTGAAACAAAGGTTCAATCATAAGCTAATTAATATCCATAGAGGGCCTTCACTCGAGGTACTTGACACAGCTAATTACATAAACGGCGACAGAATGGAATGATGCAGTTGGCAGGGGGCGTAGAAGGAGTGAGGAATGGGAGACAGGGATATAGGGATCACGGAAGGGCAGGGGAGGGACGCGAAGGAGTGGAGGGGCGAGGGGAGGGAAGAGAATGGGCAACAGAGAAGTGGTGAGGCTTAAAGAGAGGAACGGAGGAAGGTTAAGGAGGGGACGGCTTAATGTACAGGGGCAGTATTGAGTCGATGGGCGGTGTTAAGTCAATGGGCAGTATTGAGTCTATGGGTAGTATTGAGTCCATAGGCAGTGCTGCTAAATGTACAGGCGGAGTTGACTCCAGCGGAGGGGTACAAGAAGGGAGAAAGATCGGAAAGTTGATTGGGCACAGAGAGAAGGAGGGACAAAGAGAGACAGATATAATATTGGGAACGGAGACGACAAGAAGAGGGAACATGGAAGGAGATGAGCGAACGTCACTGCCATAAGACCACGCTTTCAGTTTACATATTCTTCCGGATCATTCGCTCCAATCCACTCTGCTCCATTCGTCGTAGATTTGGCGATCGCAACCGGACACGGGGAGGTTTCCACACACAGCCGCCCCATAGCAAAATATCAACCGCTGCTCCGTCCCCTTAATCCCAGTGGACGTCGCTGCGCTGGAGGTATTGACCACACAGTTCACGAACGAGCACGGACGGCCGGGTCACACTCAGAGGTCACGGAACAATTAAAATTGTTCAGGGGGGTGGGGGCTGCAGGGGGTGGTGGGGGCTGTGGAGGGGTGCCGGAGGGGAGTAGGGATGCCTTATGGGATGGGATTGGAGGGGATGAGGTATCGCTACACCCAGGGTCGTCTCAACACGCACTGGGGGATCGGTGCAGATGGAGAGAAGACAAGGCCGAGAGACACAGGGACACAGAGGGAGAGAGAGAGACAAACACAGACGGGTTTGGGTTTGCGACGTTTTGCCAGTAATTGCATCGAGCTGTCGCCTGATGAAGCTGGTTGTAATTATTGGCGAAACGTCATTCTCAGACTGTAAATGTTGTCGCTTGGCTGTCCAACACACTGGTGTGCTGTATTACTGGTTGGCTGTGTCGGGTGGTGGCGGTTTTTGACGACACATTTATATATTTACGCGATCTAACCCCCCAAAAAACCTCTATTATGAATGATATTGGTCGCGACAGCCTACCTGTTAAACTGGGTTTTGGGTGGTGAGGGCGATGTCCCACACTAAACATTTTCGAAGGGGCCACATGGCCAGGCACAATGGTATTGTCTTCTGAACCGGAGGTGGAACCCGATCGCTTGCAGCCTCACCCGACTCGACCCCCCCTCACCCCACTCCGCGGGGACCCCGCTACGATCGGGGACCCCTTGCCAGGCGAGCGAATGCTGCCGGGGACAAACAAACAAACAAAAAAACAGCATTAAAAATTGAGCAAGCGTCCGTCACAGCTGTCGCGCTGAAGCTGCCTCCGCGAGTGAAATTAATCGATATCGAAAATCAGAGAGGGACTTTTTTTGTCGTCGTATCCGTGGGGGGGGGGGCACAGGTTTCTGTTGGGACACAGGCAGAGGTAAATAAATATAATTTTCTCTTAATTTGAGGCTTTCGTGACTGCAGGAATCCATACTCTTTGGTTCTTTCGGTAAAGTCACGTAGGTATAAAATAAAATTAATCACGACTTTTCGGGCGCAACACAAGCATCCGTCATCAGTGGGAAAGCGTGGTCTGCCTCTGACTTTACCGAAAGAACGAAAAGAGATTTTATAAATGTACTGTCACCCTCGCTGATGTTGCCCGGCTGTGATGGTGGGCGGTGGCACCGTTTGGACTCGATCTCCCGGCACGCCAGTTGAAACAATGGAGAAGGTTTCTGTAATCTTCGGTTGGCTACGTACGGTGCGAAAGAAGTTCAACATACGTAACATACAATCCTTCCCCCCACCACAGCTAGAGTCAGTCGATCAACAGGTTCGTGTGTGGTAGTGGGGTAAAGTCTGAGTAGACTCGCATCTCTCCCGAGACGTCTGGCGAGCGTGGAAGAGTAGGCCAAATATTAAATTGCCCCTCTTCGCCTTGCAGCGCGCGTTACGTCGTAACGCCCGAGCAAAATCCCTACGCAACGGGCTCCTTGACTGGATGCGCAATTACCACCGCAGTGTGTTGACGCGCCGCTGCTGGAGAGCGCTGCTTGTGTCTGTCTGTGTGTGTGTGTGTTCGGCGCATGGGTGGGTGTGAGAAATGTTCCAAGATGAACATTTTCACATCGCTACATCTGCTCACTTGCACGGATTAGTGGAGGGTGGGTGGGGGTGGGTGGGTTGGTGGGTGGGTGGGGGGCAAGAAAAAAAATCAGACACTTAATTGCCTGCATCCAAACGTGGCATTACGCAAACTAATTATACGCTTTAAATAATTTAATCCCCCCTCCCAACTCCCCCACTCTCAGATGGCAGTGACAAAGGCTGGCTAGGGCGGCGCGTGCAACAAATTTGCGTTCGTGCAGGGTGCGGAAATATTTTGCCGATTTGCCGACCCCATACGGATCTTGGTCGAGCTCAGCCCTGTGCAAGTAGTACGGGTCGTAACGAGTCCGTGAGGAATCTGCGGTGAGTCTAGGTGTCTCTTTTGTGCCAGAGTGTACGAATCTCTTGTGTTCGTTCAGGGCTTCCTTTCGCACCGAATCATGCCCAGGTCGCTGGTTAGACTGGAGTAGGTGGCACGTGAATAATGATAATAATGATACTAATGACAACCACGGCCAACAGCGAGTGTTGTACTGGATGTGGTGTGTCGTGCCGCGTGTGTGCGCTGCACAGCTTGGTGAACAATGCCTTGGCACGGGACAGCGAGGGGAAACGTGACATCATGAATCGACACGCGCGCGCACGCTCCAAATGAAACCCTGGCCACTAAAAAAAAAAATACCCCAAACGAAAGTGTTTGCATCACCCACCAAAAAAAACAGCGGAGAACCGCGCGCCGTATGTAGGTGGTTTGGAGAATGGGTCCTCTGGGTTGTCGCACGGTGCCAACCGTGACATATGGCCTCCCTAATAATTGGGGCTTGACTTGCAAACAACGCGAATCTGCCAGGACGAACCCTGATTTTTTGACAACCAACAGAGAGGGCGTGTCCTGCGTATGTTTATCACGGCCGCGCTGTCCGACGTGTCGCTCCACGTGCCATGAGCATAAGCTCGCACGAGAGATAGACTTTGTCAAATCATGTTCAGGCCATCCGCGCAAAAGAAAACGAAATGGAAGCCATGGTGCAAAAGGAAATTCGTTGCTCGAATCGAGTCACAACCCTGAAATCTCGAAACGTATTACCTGCAATGATGTGAATCGGAAGCATTGTCATTGGGGGAAAAACATAATTTTAAAAAATGAAAAGCTTTAAAGTGCAGGAAGAAACGCGGAGAGGTACGCACTCAAAATTGCACGGTGAGATAGAGAGAGAATCATGTGGATTGGAGAAGACCATTGTTATCGTCATCGCAATGTATTAATATTTCTATTATAGCCACGAGGCGCCACACAAGGGTACCTTGAACCCCTGATATTTCATTACGTGCGCAGATTCCGATGTTTGTAAATGTTTTTTTTTAATGCCGTACTTTGTCCCCTAAGGACAATTTTGCCAGCTCATATTTCTTTGTATTTGCTCAGCTTAGATATGTCCTCCTTCCTGTGCGACCTCAAATTAATTTATTTTCCAAAGAGGAAAGAATGCTGAGATCATTAAATAGACATGCTGCGGCGGTTAAACGCACTGCCCTTGTAGCAATGCGATGGAATCCAATAGAGCATTTGTAGAAATGAACAACGAGAAAATATAAACAATGCCAATGTGATTGTGAAGTGGGTCACAGGGGTGGTATGCGCACTGCATGATGAAATCCGTTGATCTGGGTTAGATTTAAGGCCATGGCTAACCGAAAACAACAAGCATTTTTTTTTTATTTTACCAGATAAGGCCCATTAAGTTATTAACTTACTTTTGAGAAGCGACCTGGCAATAGCACATTATAGCTCAACGAAGCGGCTTTTCACGTGGAAATTTATATCAGCAACATTCTTTAATCGCAAGTTTCTAAGTGTGGAGGGAAAACCCGGAGGACCTGGAGAAAAATTCACGCGACCACGGGGAGAGAGACATGCAATCTCTAAATGTGCAGGCGTCAGGATCGGGATCGAACGCACGACCTCTAGCATACCGAGTGAGGGAGTTAACATCTCGCCCTGAACTGGTTCTGCCCCCCCCCCCCCCTCTTAACCTGACCCACACTGTCCAGCACGGTGAAGTATGATCCTACGATCCTTACGACCGATACGGCACAGCATAGAGAGGAGGATTTATTCCAGCGCTGGATTAACAATGGAGCTGCATATTACGGGTTGTTTTTATTGTTATTATTGACACTGTCCATTGTATTTGTTTCAATGTCTGTCATTGCATTTTATTTAAATGTTTAAATAGCCATCAATATAAGGTCGATTACTGTTAACGTGATTCATTCTGGTTTTGCAAAGTGGAACCGAAGCCACAGCACATTAAGCAATGTGCCACTTAGGTTCGCCATTTTTCTTTCAAAAAATAAAATCTTCGCAAGTGGTTTAATAAATCTTCCAAATTATATCCCAAAAGCAGTGACACGCTATTAATAAACCTTTAATCTTGCCGGGCTAAAAATTACACATGATACCCCGCACATCTATTAGGCGGCAAAAAAGTGATTGCTGAGAGCAAAACAGAGATTGCTCGTTAATTAATGACTTCGGTGATCAAAAATCACTTTCCGTCTTACACGCTGCGATCATAAACGATCCATTGCAGTGACAGAGCCTGTCTGAGGAAACAAGACCCCGGGGCTAGTCGGCGCTCGGAATGTATTTTTTATTGTATCGTGTGCACAAGACAGAACTAATTCCGGTCCAGAAAATCTGCTAGCCCGCAGCTACCTTGGCGAGCAAGAGCTGTAACGGTACCATCCGGGCCCCTTGCGCGCGAGAAATAATCAGGAATTGCAATGAGCGAGAGGCAAGAATGGAAGGGGGGGGGGGGGATGCAGGCTGTGGCCAACTAGGTTTATGAGAGGGGTACGATGTATTGTGGTGCGGGTAAATAAATTAAGACTCATTTGCAATGGGGACTCGGTTAGTGAAACCGGTTACAGCACAAAAACAAACAAACATGAACATATGTACACGGTCAAGTATAGAAATGGCAAGGTCTTGCATCAACATCATGGCACAACCAGCACACAGAAAGAAAGGCTAATAGAATGTTTCACACACACACACACGCAAAAGCATTTAGAACTTAAAGTCTGCAAGGCAGATCGATCAATTGCATGTCGACTGGAAAGGAAATGTCAGGTCCAAAAGTGATGTAAAGTAGGACGCGCATGGTAAGGATTTGATACGAAAATGTTTTGCTCGGTTATTCCAGCGATTAGGGGCCGCCACACGGAATGAATTTAAACCGAGTTTGGTTCTCATATGGCGGCGAGGGGTTGGGGGGCGAGGGGTTGGGGGTGTGTTGGGGGGGGCCTTGACGTCAACTTTGCGGGGATGTTCGGTGTCATTCCCTGTTCCGGTTGCTGAGACGTTACCTCTCCTACAAAACTAAACCGTCTCGTGCAACAATTTCTCGACATGATGTCTACACGTGGCCGTATCTCAACATGGCATCGAGGCACGGCGGGGCATCTGTAGCTTATCGAGGCAGTTAGTTCGCTTGTTAGTCCGCGGAAAAGGCAAGAGGATGGTCTTGAGACTGGAACAGGAGCGTCAACGTCACGGGATGGTTGGGGTAAGGGACTTCCAGACTATGGGGGCAGCAGAGGAGAGCAGGCGATGTCTCGGATGCCAAAGAATATCACGGACTCTGACACGAATGTTACAGATGTGTCACATGTCTTTAGCATCTCCAGACAAATGTATGAAGGAAATGCCAACGATCATGCTTTATTAGCAGTTATGACTTGTTTAAAATGTCATTTTGTGGAAACACGAATGGGAAACGCAAACTGAAGATGACACGCGCTTTTGTGCAAGAGATGGAGTTCGGAGCAGAAATTATATATTTTTTTACCGGTTAAGCATTCAGCCGAGACATCGCATTGACTGTACGGAATGTACGTGGACTTGGGTAAATTAACAACAACAACAACAACAACAACAACCTCAACACATTTGTTGATTGTTAAGCAATTGTGCTTTTGCGCCACTACTGACGGACCATTGCCAAATCATTTGGGTAGGACACATCACCGGAAGGAATGCGTGCCAATGGAGAAGACCGGTGGCAAAACGGCAGCCAAAGATGCTCACTGCACGGCAGAGATGTAGCAGTGACATTGGCTGATGTGCAGGAGTGAGATGGAGTGAGATGGAGTGACAGGGAATGAGATGGAGTGAGATGAATCGTGGAATCACATGAGGAACGGCAACACCATTGGGTGGGAGGGTTTGATCCGGCAGTGGACTAATCACATCTCGATAATGATGATGACGACGACGACGATATAAACAACGCACAACAATAATCCGTAAACAGAGCATACGGTTGAATTTGATCCAAAGTTACGGAGGAATTATCACAGCACACTCACATCCAAGCAATGAAACCCACGCACTCATCCTCTTCAGCATCTCCGGAACACAACCGCGATGACAAAGCACACGCGTGCACCAACCACTCGGTCGCCAAACCAACAACGTTTGAACAACACACGCTGGCAATTTAAACTTCCTTTTCGTTTCTTAACGGGAGGCTTGGGGCTAAGCATTTTTGTTGGGGGAGCGGGGGGCTGCAGTATCATTATCCGCGTACAAGACCCCTCTTTCCTCCCCGTCGTCCCTCCCCTATTCACTCCTGCCTCCAGGAATCCCAGGAGGGCAGTCAAAACTTTTGAGAGTGAAGAGCCATTCATCTCGGCGGCTCCCCGCCGGAGTGAGACGCCGCTGACCTCGTCTCGAGCGCACGGCGCCTGGCACAGTGATCGCGATCCTTCCTACCTCGCGTCAGTCCGCTGTACCCCCCCCCCCAAAACCACGTCACTCAATAATAGACCACGTGGTTTTTTTTGTTTTGTCGCGGCCAGAACATTGAACACCAAGGGGGTCGGCTGCCTGCTGTTTCGGAGCCACACGCGGCTCTTGAAATAGAGTTTTTTAAAATCCGAATTCGGAACAAATGGCTCTTCTTGTCATTTTGGTTGCCGACTCCCATTCATTAAACCAACCCATCGGCTATGCCCGACATTTCTTTTTCATTTTTTTTCTCTCTGTTGAATATATGTACATTATAGATAAAGGTCGTCGAACACAGGCCCAAAGAGCCAAAACGTCAAGCAGTCAGCAACAAACAGCACCGTGAACAAATTGTAATCGATAAGAGTTATCGCATTTCATGAGCCTATCAAGGTTGTCAGGAACTTGGGAAACAAGACATAATAGGAGAGAATTCCAAAAGGGAGGAAAAGGCGGCGTGGTGGCTGAGCTGACAGGGTGAGTGGGTGGTTGAATGAGTGTGGGTGAAATGGGTGAGCGCGTGAGTGAGAGGGTGAGTGAGTGCATGAGTGAGTAGGTTAGTGAGTGGATGAGGGAACGAGTTACTGAGTCGGTGAGTGGGTGTGTACATGAGTGAGTGAGTGAGTAATTGAGTAGGTGGGCGAGTGTGTGAGTGGGTGACCTGCATCATTGTGACATGCAGTCTGGTGGCTGATCACCGCGCGTACCAGACGACACCTCTGCTGCCAGGGCCTCGGGTGCCCCGAGGTGACGGGGTCAGCGCATCGACACGACTTTGCTCGAGACAAACGACGGAGGGGCAACACAGCCGAAGAGGACACCCACCACAAAGACCGCGTGATGAAATCAGCTTGTTGCGCCGGTGCCAGACGAAACGAGAGAGTGGGGAGCGCTTCGGATGGAAGGCCTTCAGCCAGCAGTGGATTGATCATTGCCGATGACGATGGTGACCGGACGAAGACCTTTAACTCGCTACGCTTGTTAACCCAGTTTTTAACACAGGCGGCTGAAACTCGGATTCAAATTCAGGCTCTAAGTGCTGCCAGCCCAAGCCCTCTGACCTCTGAGCCACCCGGCCATCTCGTCAGCATGGATTTTTGAGAGGCCTTCATCGGCACGTACTAACGGTGGGGGGGGGTACCAACAATGAGCCTGTGTAACAAATACCACAACAATAGACACGGAATGCACTGTACACATGGCTCATTAGACACGTGCTGCTCCAACAAATCCCAATAGGCCTCCTCGACAAACACGATGGTGGCTTAATCCACCTCGACCTGCCGCCCACCCCACGCCGGCCGTAGCTCTTTAAGCAATATAACAAACCTGGAATGAATCCTGAGACTCAGAAGAAAGCGCATTGAGTTTTGTTGTGTGTTATTTATTCACGAAGAATGCGTAAAACCAATTTAAATTCGCTTCAAAAAACCCTGGAGGGTAATGCAGGAGACAAAATGCCCCGTATTAATTTTTTCACAATTACATTTTTCAGCTTTAGGGAAAAAAAATTACTGTACGCCGTTGACATTTATGCGTCATGTAAATAGCAAACGGAATAACAATTCGGTCCACGGACGCATGAAATTTGTGGAATTAGATGACAGCAATTGTCCGTGATTGCGCGGAATGTAGTCATCTGAATAATTTAATAACACTGCAAGGCGATTATATCTCAGCTGTCACTTCCCCAGGAAGCAAATAAATTACGCCGCATTATGCACTGCTCCTCTCTGGGGCATGGAAAGACGACTCCTTTATTTATCTGTCGCTGAGAGCAGGCGGCGTGCGGCCATTGCGGGGAACGGGCGGGGGTGCGGAAGAGCAGATAATGAAGCTCATCTGCAGGGAAGACAATGTGCAGGCACGAACTCTCGCCGGTCGAGTTCAAAATCCACGTGGGACAACAAAACAGAAGTGCAAGCGGAAGCTAACTAACTGTTTGTATTTTTGCCAGGCACGGGCCCACCGATGCAATATTGCTTCGCTTTCAGGAGCGACCTGGCCACAAAGTATAGCCCAACGAAGCGGGTTACCACGTGGAAACGTAAAGCAGCATCCACGTACTCTAAACGCGTGATAATTCTAAAGGTGGAGGGGAAAACCACACGACTTGGAGAAAAATCCACGCGACCACGGAGAGAGACACAAGCAAACTCCAAATGCACAGCAGGCATCAGGGTCGGGATCGAACCCACGACCTCCTGTATACCACGCGAGGTAGTTACCATCTGGCTGCCGCATGCGCCATAAATGTTGGCAAAGACTCGCAGCATTTACGGAAAGAAAAAAAACCCAAAACAAGTTACGACTTAAGGAAATCCGTGAAACCGACAGAGGGATTGCGATGCAGATTGGGGTGTCGCATCCCCAAATGCGGTTGGTGCGCGCTGCCAAAATATTAAAAACTAAAATTACACATATAAAACAAACAATCAGGATGCCGTGAAGCGATACGCGTAATAAGGTTACAGCTCTGGCACCGTGTGGGGGGAGGAGGGGGGTTAGCAGTTAGGGGGGGATGTGTGTTTTTATCCTGCTTGCCCATCGCGCTGCGTAACTTTTGAAAGCGGCGGCCCCGTTCTCTGCGCACAGCCGCACGAGTCGGTGGCTCCAGATCGACTGGCCCAGATCTCGGCAAAGGAAAGTGCGAGCCATTTGCGCTCCCCCGGGGGAAGGCAATGGCGGAATGAAACTCTTTACATCTCGTACATTTAAGCTGTGCGTGTGTGCGCTGTGCATACGGTGTGTGTGTGTGTTTCAATTCCGAGCATGTGACAACCCAATACAGGGTAGTTACTTTTAGAAAAATGTGAAACCTTCTATATATGTACAGACACAACTAGGCTTAGCCTTTGCCATGCTTCCCCCGTGCATTGATCCGCAGTGGCAATGCCTGGCATACGGAGTGCTCACTGCTCTGAGCGCACACCACGCTCTGAATTAAAGCTCTTGAGATATAAAAAAAGAAAACTTGCAGTAAGTGGGGCAATGTGCATGGAACCACCAACCCCCTTTCTCTCTCTAGAAACATCCCAAGAGATCATCACCATCATCATCATTATAATCACGAGACGTGATCTATCTCCAGCTGGATGAAGGCCACCTCCATTCTCACGGGCTCGCGATGCAAGTGTAAGGCATCTGCGAGCCACCCTCACGCACACGCACCATGCAGAAACGACATCTCCGCTTCTTGGTTCTTTCGGTAAAGACACGTAGAAGGGAAGTAATAAAATAATAAAAATAAAACAATAAAATAATTATTATGTTTTATTTGTATTATTTTATAAAATAATTATTATGTTTTATTTGTATTATTTTTTTACTTCCCTTCTACGTGACTTTACCGAAAGAACCAAGAAGATGAATCCCTGCAGTCACGAAAGCTTTAAATCGAGACATCTCCGCTCTCACGACAACACGCACCAATCACACGCGCGGGGATGCGCTGGACGGGGGGTCAGGGGTTAAAGGGCAGTGACGTCACCCGGACCAGGCGTGCTTGATGCGGATGTGTATTGGGAGCGGAGATGGATGGGGTTAAAAGGGGCTGTGGGACGCGTGTTCGGGGTTGGTCTTGGAACGAGTGTTGCCGTGCGTTGGTGGAATTAAGAAGTGCTTAAGCCATTCTATGACTCCTCTTCACAAGCATTAATCGGGGACCGTTGCACATGGGCCAAATCCGTCGCTGCGTTTCTGTAGCAGGCATCCTCTCGGGAGCGTTCAACCCTCATGGGTGTCTTGTGCCCCTTTCTCTGCCCTTTTTTCAAAGAATGCATCTCTTCCACGCTTTCTTGGTGCATTATTCAGCTATTGTTTCACTTTTCTCTGTCAATGCCCCACGCTTCTGAGATACAGACACGCCGTTTGAAATTCTTCTTGTTCAGAAGCCCTTTGCAAAAAGCACCACAGCGGGAATCGTGCTTGCCGGTTATATTTAATAATTATGATCCTGTGCCACCTTGATTAATTCGTGCCAAGAGAAGAGTACTGCTGAACTATTAATAGATTTAATATCCTGAATACTGGTAGTGTTGCTTTCCGCGTGGGATATGAGGACACTTGTGATCTTTAGTTTGTAGGCAGCCCTACATTGCCTCAAATCATAATAGAGTGAAATTTGTGCACAGCGATAGACTGTAGCGGAATTGAAATTCAATTCGCACAGCATCAAAATGTAACTGTTGCTGGTCGTGATCGGGAACTGATCTGGGGTTGTTCGGTTCCCCGGGTTCATAGGGCAGCGCGCTTACCACTGCACTACCGCTCTCCACGCACACACCGATAGGGGAACAGCTCACGAACGGAGCTCACGGCAAATGCTTTCCCCTAGGGCGAAGAGGAGACGCTTATTACAAACGTGTACAATCTGACCTTCGATAATTAATTTCCTCCCGCTTAAAACAAAAACAACATCTTCGTTTTAGCATCGCTTTAAATACAATTATTTAACTCAATGGCTCGAAACAACCGTTAGACAAACATTTTTACAACTGTAATGGAAATTTCCCCAAGCCATTAGAGAACAAATTGCATCCTATTAAACAAACGCTGATGTCTGCGCACACGCGAACAACATCTGCAGCCTCTAAATTTGCACGGCTCAGAAGCAGGCAACCACACCAACCTCACGTAGACAAATTCTGAAACTTAATTGTTTAAGCTCACAACAACATCATCAGCCATGGTCCATCCACTGCTAGATGAAGTCCTCTCTTCCAAACCGCCAATCCACCCAGCACCTGCACACGAACTTATCCCATCGTTCCGTCTCTTCAGCGGACGTGCACTCAGACGCGTTCCATTCCTTGACTGCCACTCCATTATTCTTCTCGGCCATCGGCCCTTCTCTCCCTGACGCATTCTGTCCGAGCCCCACTCACGTCCCGTGACAGTTTGAACGATTTCGCGAACCTTGCGTGTGTTCGTTAATGAACGTGTCCCTCTCCCTTTCTCTCATTGTGATTCCAAGCATGCGTCTCTCCACTTTTCTGTGCACACTTCTCTTCCTTGTGTTCCATATGTTTCACACATCACCGTGTTTCTGAAACACGAGGCACAGCAGTAAGTAGCGCGCGACGAATTAAAGTTTTAATTTTTCCGAGCATTACTAAATTTATTTTCATTATCAAGTTCAACTTTTCCAATAGCACTCGCAACCTGACTCTCGTTTGTCTCTTTATTTCGCATCTGCCTCTACCACCTCAGGCGTGTGCACAACGCCGCTCTGTTAGCCAATTTTGTCCCCCGGCCAACGAAGTTTTCTCTCTCCTTATTTAGTTTTATAAAGTGAATCGAGCGTGGTATTCCAGTGATTAACATGGTGACCCGCCTTACCTTATCTGGAACAGAGCGTGCCGGGCGGTTCATTTTCATTAGCAGCAACTGATAGGGTGAGAGGTGGTGGTAGGTAGGCGGGCGGGCGGGCGGGAGGCGCGGCAACTGGGGTGCTGTGTGTGGCCCTCGTTACCCGGCACTGCGTGAGCGTGGCCATCTGCGAAGCGACGCCTACGTGACGCGCCGGCAGTGGCGCCGCGCGAGTGATGGTGCAGACGCGGTGCGCGTGTCCACCTCGATCATCGCAGCCCCCGCCGCGCAATTAACGCGGCTCTCAATAAAACCGCGCTGGCAATGCGGCGTAGGGACCAGGCAACCGGCAAGATTGCAGTGCAATTGTGGATGGGGTTTTTAAAGAAGAATGCGCCTTGTTGTGAAAGACCCAACGCAGAAGGTCCCTGGGTTTGATCTTCGGCGACGCTCGTGATACACCCTAAACCGCATCCACTGCGCAAACCATGGCAGCAGGTGCGGATGACAGCTGATGCACAAATGTAAAATGGAAAACTCTTCAGTCGTGTGCGACTGTGGCGATCCAGAACAGACAGTGCAACGCATCACGACGCAATGCTCAATCCACAAACACGAATGAGACACCACAGCGATTACACTCCACTGGTCCCGGCGCGGTTATTTGGCTTGACCCCCTCAATGTGAAATTGTAGCGATTGGTCTGCATCTACATCAGCCTTACGGGAGAAGCGCAACGTGCATTTACTCCTCGAGTGTCAGCAGGTTGTGAACCAGTGGGTGGCGGGTTTAGGCGGACGATGATGGCCGGCGTTCGAGACTAATGACGGAGTGGCAGCCAAAGGTTGCAACCTCGCCCACGAAGAAAAAATCCACTGGGGGAGTTGGAGCGACGGAACTGGCTCGCGCACGCGTGCTGAACGGATTAAGTCCTCCGATGCATTCCCTGGTTGAGCCGCATATTGGCCGGCGCGATGTCCGACGTTTCGCTCGCCTTGCTGGGAGCTTCATCAGTTATTGGGCTACCGCAAGCCCAACCGTGCAAAACAAGCTGCGCAGTGCTCAATGGATTGTTTCATTCACAGACCAATGAGAGATGGGGACGGTCGGGGAATTCAACGGTGGAGCAGCATGAGGGACGAAGCAACGAGAGAGAGAGAGAGGGAGGAGCGAGATGACCCGCAGTGTGGGGGTGGTTGAACACGGCGTGGATGAGACTAAACAGTCAATCTGGCTGATCGACTCCTGTTATTTTGGGCGTGAATAGATTAATGGGGTGCTGTTTCGCGGGAACAGTACATAACCACTCGCTCCTCCGGTTAGCACCCTTGGCTACGTACGGTGCGAAAAAAGGGCAACATACACACGTGCGCACGGCCGTAGCGACGGAAGAAATGAGAGCGTTGAGGAGGAGGTGACTGACCGACGGTGAGCAGAGTGGCCGGCTTTAGTGGATCAGCGAGCGCCGAGTCATCAGTCGTCACGGCTACCTTGGATGCTGTCCGCACTCGCCCAGTGTCACGAGTGGACGCAACTTCTTCATCGTCTTGCACTGCGACTGCAACAAGGAGAGCCTCACATCCCACGTGGCAATCGCGATGCGATTTGTATTCATATATATGAGCGCTCAAACGCGACGCGCGACTCACGACGCTCAACGGAATCGAGGGACGTGCTCGATGTCGCGCGTGGAGAGAGAGAGAGAGACAATCACAAGTAGAGGACACGACCTGTGAACGTCGCAACTCCCCACCATACGGGAGACTTTTTTGACTTTTGAACAACTTTTATTGCCGCCAGCAGCAAAAGCACTGGAGGCGATTTCAATATGAAATACACAAAGTCACCAGCAAACAAAAGAAAACAAACGTTACAAATCGTTACAAATCCACGCGCTGTGGCGCCGAAAGCACCGCGCACAATACAAAAGAAAAGTCACGTGGTTGTGGTGTCATCGCGCACGCCACGGCGACGAGCGAGCGCTTCAGAAGGTGAACACGACGGCGCCGTCCACGCTGGTGCAGAGGGCCTTTCCGGCTCCCCAGCGTTCGAAGAAGACGTGCACATCACCAAGAGGAGGAGGAGGAGGGGTAGGAGGAGAAGAATCGACAGAGGGGAGGGAACAAGGAGGAAGGTTACGAGGCTGGACTTGAACAGGGGGCACGGAGTTGACAAGAATCAGCCGCAGCCAAACCTCACAGTGTCCCCTACAAGGCGCGGGCGTAATAGGCGCAGTCTGCTCTCTTATAGCGCGCGCGGTTTTCATAACGCGAATTGGCTCTCACGCGATCGAGTGAACGGAGCTACGTCGCGCGAGTAGGAATACGCGGTCGTACGGCAGCCTCGGCGTAGCGCATCACACAAGGCATTGGGATTGCTGCCCGCTCATTTGGCGAGTATTCCACTCGTATTCATCTACCGTGCAACGGTTCTATTTTCCTCCTATACCCAACCACCCCCTCCCCCCCCCCCAAAGTGTACTTTGCAATCCGTTTCGATGGGTGTACGGAATCCTACGGCAAGGCGATCCCTCGCACGCGTTAGCAACAACAAAAAAACCCTCCTCGTAATTATCCCCTTCATTGCCCACTACGCAGGGAAGGGGGGACGCGCATAATGAAACCACCGGAGCCCTCATTGCCTGCATCTGTTTGCTTGCCTTTCGCGCGCCTTATTTCTGCTCATTTCCAGACAGATAATAAAGATTTATCTGCGGCGGGGGGAAAGTTCTGCGGCAGCCGCCGATAGTTCCTTACCTCTGTAATGAGGGTTGCTCCGCTCTCGCCGAGAGGCATCTCGGCTACAATTTACACGCAAGGCTCGTTTTGTACGAGCCGTTCGGGGCGCACGGCTATCGGCGGCGCGTGTTCGGCCCGCCTGCTTTAGGCACTTAAGTCTCTCCGCCGTAACACGAGAGACGTAATCGCGTCGAGGAGAGGGCGGGTAGGGCGGGGGGGGGGCATTAGCCTCGTTCCCACGTTGGGAGGGAAGATTCCTGTAGCGGGTCATAATCGACCTCTCTTGCGTACCGCTCGGGATAGCAAACAAACAAAAAAGGTGGGCACGGTGGGTACTTAGCGCCGAGGCATCAAACGACCCAAGGAGGAGCCTCCGCCTTTTATATAATGCCGAGGATTTTATTGTTGCTTCCTTTGCAATAATTCATAGATTAATTGACTGGGGGGGGGAGGAGGTGTATCTGAAAGCAGCGGGCCCCAGCATAACCACCTTGATAGCCTCCTCCTCAGCGGGCGCACGGATCCGAAAACATTTCTTACACATCGCCGGAGATAAATCACTCCGTACGTCCGCTCCACATTTATCCAAACTCACGTAGCGTTCTCGTCGTGTCGGAAATCACGCGGCGTTTCCTCCTCCTCCTCCTCCATTTCTCCACTCCGAGTGCTCACTGTCAACAACAAAAAGTCCCGAATTGGCGCTGCCAAGGAGCGTTTGAGAAAACATTCCTTACACAAGGAGCGTTTGAGAAAACACTCCTTACACAAGGAGCGTTTGCGAAAACACTCCTTACGCAAGGAGCGTTTGCGAAAACACTCCTTACGCAAGGAGCGTTTGCGAAAACACTCCTTACGCAAGGAGCGTTTGAGAAAACACTCCTTACGCAAGGAGCGTTTGAGAAAACACTCCTTACACAAGGAGCGTTTGAGAAAACACTCCTTACGCAAGGAGCGTTTGAGAAAACACTCCTTACGCAAGGAGCGTTTGAGAAAACACTCCTTACGCAAGGAGCG
>CM025611.2:6994250-7005248 GCA_014621495.2 Entosphenus tridentatus
AACCTCTCCCCTCTCATCTTACCCTACCCACCTTCACGCACTCTCCTTACTCTCATCTCACTCTACTCCCCTCCACGTACTATCCTACCTCTCCCCTCTCATCTCACTACTCCCCTCCATGCACTGTCCCACCTCTCCAATCTCATCTGACTATACTCAACTCCACGTACTATCCTACCTTTTCCATCTCTTCTCCCTCTACCTTCTAATCTCGCTCTACTTCCCTCTACACACGTTTCTACCTCTCCCCACTCATCTCATTCTACTCCACCTCCACTCACTCTCCACTCGCTCATTCTCATTGACCCCCCCCCCCCCCCCCACATAGTCTGGAACCACTCTCCTCCAGCCGTCCGTGCTGTCTTGCTCAAGGCTGTCTTCTTCCTCCTGTAATTGTGACGGGCTCTTTGTAAGATGAACGTTGCCCCACTCTTTCCTTGTAACATTTTGAGATTCAGTTGAATTGAGATCCCGAGCAATGTATGCATTGCAATGTGTGTGCGGAAAGAAAATACGAGTCATTGTTTATTGCTCTGTGGAAAGCGTAGTTTTAATGAGAAAGCTTATTGAAATGCAAATGTGGCTTACATTATGGCTTGCGGGAATTAATATAGTAACGCCATGAAACAAAATTATGTTCATAAACTAAGCAAGGGGAGAAATAACTTTGTTTTTCAGTTTTTATTGTTCGCGATTTAACCTTCGGAAATTTACTTATTCAATTACTTCTGTAATTTTCTAAATTCACAATTTATTCACGCCATAAGAGTTCCCCGGCCAGCTGGCTCCCCCCGTCAGCGTGAGCGGCTCTGCAGTCGAAAGATTACGAGTTAAAATCCTGGTTCGGGATTTGACGCAGCCCGTCAGCCCTGCGTGCTCAATACAAAATAGATACCGCTATGCGCGGAAATCAACAGCGGTTGTCCTATGGAGAGAGGTTCTCTCCCACCATGGGAATGTGGAATTTCCACCACTGGCTTTGCAGGGCTCTAATCAGGACACTAGCACCAATGCCTCAATACGGATCATTTGATCAGCAGACAATCGCTTTTGACCGCGACTACAAAAGTTGCACTTCTCCTCTACGCCTGTTGCGTAGGCACCAAAACAAATATCCTAACCTCACGCAGTTCATCTGCCCCGACGATGAATGACTCTCTTCACGGTTTCCTGTTTTTCCGCTTTCAAAGCATGTGTTCCCAATTTGAAGCCAAATGTCCCCCTGGGATTGAGGACATCCCAGAGCACAAAGAGAGCCCCCGGAGGAATCTCCAGCAGGGTTCTTTTTCGCGAGCGGGCCAGTAAGTGCGTAATGCATTGTGCCTCGGGCCGTTCTCTTGCGCCGTTCCATAAATAACAAATGCACTTCATGTTGCAGGAAAACAGCCGACACAAAAGTGCCTCCGGTGTTTCGGTTTGGCTCTTTCGGTTCTCGTTTGTCTGGTCCGCGGTGGCCTCAGTGGTGACGCGCTTTTTTTGGGGGGGGGAGGGCATCTGAAAACAACAGACTCGTCCACTCCACGTTTTCGTGGCAGGGGTGACAGCGTTGGGGGTGAGCGCGGAGAGATGTACTTAAAAAAAGGCCATGCCCCCCCACCCACCCTCCTACAAACGGCTGGCACATGGCGCGTTCCAACCGTTGTACCACCACAGCCAAAACAACAACAGCATCACAGCACAGCCTGAGAAGAAGCAAGTGCCCAGTAAAGATGAAACGTTGGGCCAACAACATTGGTACAACGGTTCCAAACACGTGCCAAAGTTGGCTCAACGTTGGCATGTTTACTGGATGGGACTCAGCACAGACAACAACAACAACAACAGCAACAACGAGTGCCAGGGACAGCCGGAGCAGTCGGGGCAACACCAACAATACGTCCGAGGATGTCCGTATCGGCTGAAACTCGACGATACGTCCACGGGAATATCCTTTGGAGTGCCCGGACGCTCGAACGATTCGCATCCTCGGCGAGGCTCTGGAGACCTTTATCGGTTCATGGCGCAGTCTCGGAGGGGACCGTGGCTCTTTCTCCAAGCGTCAGCGCAGGCCCACGACCACCGTTGCCGTGCCACGCGTGGGCCTGTGGAATTAATGGCATTCGTTTTTCTCTCCTGTAGCCGGGTCCATTTAAGTTTTCCTGCCCCCCCCCCCACCCCTTGCGTGTGCAATTGGGCATCACTCAAACGGAACAGTCGCAAATTCGTCCCCGCGCGCAAACGCAACAGCCGTGGAAGGGGGGGGTGCGAATACAACTTAATTTACATGCAGTCGTGCACTTGAAATCTTGCAAGGCTTTACTCCTGCTCCAGGTTGTAAGTTTTATCGACTCGGACGCAAACATTGCAGCACGCGCTCCATCTTCATATTCACGACCGCTTAGTGGCACTTACAAAAAAAATGCGAGTCGGAATACATTTACATTTTAGTCCATCAAGGCTATTGCACACGGCTCGACTCCACGGCAGACGCAGAGGCACAAAAGCTGCGGCAGCTTTTGTTCACATCTCGACAAAAAGGCAATAAAATATCTGGAAACTGTTCCCACATGGCAATGCTCTCCACAACTCTCAAACACTACCTAACAACAAAGACAGAGATCCGCCCTATAGCCTTAAACAGACTGTCGGGGCGAGTGCTAGAAGCGTGCACATTGTAAGGCTGGCACGGCACACGAATGTGGGAGTGTTGACAACACCACGCCTGGTTGTTGCCTTTGTGTCCCCAGTGCTGATGTTTACACATCGTACCAGCTACGTAATGATGACTGAATCGATCTAGGAGAGGCACAGGACCGGTTTAAATATTCGCCACTGTTCATAATAATAAAGGTGTTTGGGTTAGATCTCGTTCTTTATAAACGTGTCGCAACCCTCCACCACCCGACACGGCCAATCAGTAAAACATGTGTCACGTTGATGATTGCTTGTGTTGCAGTCGAAACGTCGTGATAATTTTGTTTAATATTTTTTTTATTTTACTATTTTTTTTTCTACGTGACTTTACCGAAAGAACCAAGAATATAAAAGACAAATAGTTCACTACTTTAGCCCACCGATGTGTTGAAGAGTGAATCCACAACATTTAAAAATTTTGAGTACGACGTTTCGCTGGTAATTACATCCAGCATCATCGGGCGATTTGCCAGAATAGTGAAGCCCTCCATCTGATCCTGGTCGTGAGCGGAGATTATATTCAATTGGCCAGCTTCGGAGCGAGTGCCCTAACCGCGACACTACGGCCGCAGTTTGCCACTGAGTGGTGGTGACGTCCCCATGGCGTTTGCGCCAGGCTCGGTGCACGTCGAGGTCATGTTCAGTTTGGAAAGCTCGCTGCTTGCAGGAGGTCATGGGACGGACCAAGGTTGACTAAGATGACTAAGTCACTCAGTAATAAACGCACACACATCGTGAATAGCTTTCGTGTTTTACCGTTATAAATTGTAAAATTCCATATTCTTCATCCGCGTGTTCCTTTGCAGGTAATAACGCAATTATTACAAGCGTTTTTGTTCATGAACATTGATCTGCGGCTTTTTATGATCGAATTCACTGGCACACAAAGTAGAAAAGTGCGCAAAGAAGCATGGTGAGGTGAGTGCTTGGAATTACACTGGGGGACAGAGAGAGGAGCGCGTGGATCAGAGCAGTTAGATACATCACTGCGACTGTTAAGAACCCTAAGTGGGCTTGGGCAGGACACATCGCCAGAAGAAAGATTATTTCTGGCGACCGACACGAACAAGGGCAAGATCAGCCAAAGGACAAAACGTGCCTGAGAGGACGAACCACCGCATAGATCGAGCGATGCAAGTCGGGTCGGTGCTCGATGGATCGTGGCATTGCAAAGACCGTGAGACACGGCGACAGCTTTAGGGGAAGTCTTCCTCCAACAGCGGTTAGATCATGACCGACGACAATGACGAAATCGCAAAAAAAAATGGTTTTACGTTTGCTGAGCGCCATGCTTGCTCAACGCTCATTCCTGCCCCGGCCGCTGGATTGAATCCTCACGTGGATCAGCGCGCGCGCCCTCGGTGAAGGTGGCCGCGTGTGGGAGAGAGGGAGGGAGGGAGGGGGAGGGAGGGAAGGGGGAGGGGGGAATGGGGAGGGGAGGAGGGGGAGGGGAGGAGGGCGCCCGGCGGCGGCAGATGGGAGGGGATGCAGATGGGAGACAGCCAACCAGGGCGCAGCTCAGCGGCACCTGGCAAATGCCGTGGGTGACATCGGGACCGCGGCGCCGAACTCGCCGTCCTATCTCCAGCGCACATGCCTCCCCCTCGGCGTGTTAATTCCCCGTGTATTTAATTAATTAAAGTTGTTTTTGGTTTTTGAAATATATATTTTGCGAACTGCGTGCCGAGACGGAGAGTCCACTCGGAAGTCCATTGGCCAGAGCAGAAATTGGACCCACTTTTGTCAGCAGAACTTTAGTCGTATGGATTTCATACGTATGGGTTATTTGATAACTCATTAATTTCAAGTGTTTTTCAGACAATGTACTGTTATTGGTTATGTAAATAAATCGTAACGGCTAAAGTGACGCCACGTCGGGTGGTTTCGATAAATTGAAACATTTATGCTGGGCTGTCTCGTAGAACGGCCTGCAGAAGGAGCATTCATAGAACTGCGTCAGAAATTAATCAAAGGAAAATGTTGTATCTGCACGCTAGAGGGCGTCCTTTCTAACACAACCTGCAACAGCAATATTTTCACAACGTGACAGTCGATTAACTATCTGAGCTGGAGAAATATAAAAATAAGTTACAAACAAAAGTGAAGATTACAGTTGTTTTGTACATCATCGATGACTTGGTTGGGACAATCAACATGCTACACTCTGAGAACCCAGTTACATCACGGGTGGCTGAAACCTGGATTTTAACCCCGAATTCCACGTCGCTGGTATGATTTTTTTTAAAGAAATCACTGCCTCGAAACAAGCGGCATGTGCAATGTATGAAGGGGATATCTCACGTTCCGTCACAAGCGTAAATACCCTGAGCCTGTTAGGACCCTAGTGCATTTATCAAGTTGCATCAACATGCTGCCACGGACTGCATTGCATTGTGTAGGAAATGTTTTTAAATGCAGGCAATATTAACTTCTAAATAACTATAAGTTAAAATGTCGTAATGGGCAATATCGTTGATTGCTGCCACAACTACGCCATTGCTTCCTTCCTTCTGCCAGATTATGTCGTTGATATTCGTTTTTATAATCACATCCGTCGGACTTTAGATATTCCCCTTGTTACACAGTCGATTGAGCTGAAGGTCACATCTAACTGTCGCATCAGCGCCGCCACCATCACCTGGCTTGAGATAGTTTTCTTCTTCGTGAGAGCGGTGACTCGGTGCAGCTGTAGCGTGTTCGCAGCTTGTTGTAGAGGTTCGAGTTCGAACCCAGCGGCCTCCCCGATTAATACCGCAGTACGGTATTAACCGTAACAATACTCCGCGCCCTCTGCTTCACTCACAGTGGACGCTAAAGATCCCCTGACGTCATTCGCGAGCGTAGGACATCTTGTGAATGCGTCAAGGTCCACATTTGCCAAATTCGAAATTTAAACCGCACGTTTTACTCAATTGGGATTCTATACGCATATCGGCAATGATCGCCCCCTCCTGGCGGACTCATGCCCTGGGTCACGTTTGCGAGTGAAACTGGTCACTTGAGTTCTTGCCTGCTTAAACAAAATCAAGTCGATAAACGTTAAACCTACACCCGCCGCGGTAACCGAGCCGGCCTCCTCCATCCTGCGCCTCCACCTCGACCAAACGTCGACGTGCCCCCTGGTGACGATCGGTTAATTGAATTAAAATAAAAGATAAAAAAGGTAATGAGACATCACCACCTCGAGCCGAATGTGGGCCCGCGCCTTCTCTCAACGATGCGCGCCGCGCGTCGTGGTGCGGCTGTTTGCGACGCACGCAGCGAGTTAATTCCGGCCCCGTCTCCCGTCAAACGCCATCAGTCTAATTTTTCCGCTTGATGGTTTAAAAAAAAAAAATTGTCCGAGCCGAGTCCCCCCGCTACTCTTGTGCAGCGTGAAATACCGGCGGTGTCATAATTTATGATTTGGTGTTATTATGAAGGTAATTGTACAATGGCGGATAAAAGTGTCCCCGTGAACGAAATGGTTTTTGGAGACATTGATCAAATGCGCTCTCAAGACGTGAACAATACAAATGCTATTAGTCATGCTTTAAGTTGTCACTAAGTATGGATTTTAATAGAAAATAATCAATGTAATTGCAACGGCGAGGTCTTTGAAATGACAAGATAAAGTATCGCTATTTAAATACAATGCGCCCGGCAATTTTGAGGACGGAACGGCTATGATTTTAAAGTAGGAGAATGGAAGGCGGCTCAAGGTCATTTGACGGTTGCTGGCATTCGTGGCGGTGAGCGGGATAGGCGAGAAGTGACAGAGGTCGAGGGAAGGGGCACAGAGGGCGAGTGAGTGAGACACGGAGCAGGAGCGTACTGGACAACCGCGAGACAAGCATTGGTCATTCAAGTCGCGGGTCACCGCCAGATCACTCGAAACGTGCCCGATCTTGCCAAATGTCGGAGGCCAAGCAGGTTTCGGCCTGGACAGCGCTTGATAGTGCTTAGATCGGCGACCGCCAAGCCTAAAGGCAGCGGCTGGATGTAAGCACAGCGATTATAAGCGCAGCTCTGAGATTACAGGAATACAAGCATACATTTCACCGGTTCGTTTGAGGCGCATGGCCACTTTTTATACATGCACAATTGTGATATAATCACACGTGACCTTTATCTCGAGCGGGTATGCTTATGCCATGATTTGTATTGCATTGGTTCCGAGGGGGAACAAGAATTCGTTCCTGGAGGAACACATTCGGTGGAGAGAGAGAGAGAGAGGGAGGGAGGGAGAGGGGAGGGACATATATTCTCTGACACGGGCTTCAGGCTAAGGTGGCAGGCAGGCAGGCACCATCCGGATCGGTCAGATAAGGCTATGCCGGTCTCGACCCAGTGCCCAGCGATGCTGAGTGAATTTGACCGACCGTCATTTTTGATTTAGGAGGCCCTTTCCACCTGGAGACACTGCGAATGCTGCACACGTCCGCGCGCGTTTGTTGAATAATTGCCGGGGGGGTGCGCTAGCGCCGCGACGCTGGTGTGGTGCGGTGTGCGGGGAGGCCCCCAGGTGTATCTCTCTCTCTCTCTCGCAGCTGCCTTTTGGGTTATTCTCGCGCGCGTGGTGGCGCACACGCGCACGCGCGCGCGCGGGCGTGCGGGCGTGCGCGCGAGCGAGCGGGCGGCATTTGCCGCGAAGCTTCTATTTAAGGGCGAGCATGTGTTTCTTGTGTTTAGCCTCGGGAGGGCGGTTCTTTTTGTAGCATGCCAGGAAAATAACAAGGGCCATCCGACAGTTGCCAGAGGTTTGTTCGGGGTTTTTTTATTGTTTTGCATACGGAAACCAGGGCTTAATTTCTTACTTTTTTTTTTCTCTCGTCGCCTGGCTCGACTGGACATGGTGGCACGTGACTAAGTAGCAACGGCAGCACCGGTGCGAGAGGAATACTAGATGTGGCGTGCCGGGTAAAGATAGGTACTACTTACGGAAGTGGGTGGGAATCGAGCGAATCATTAATATTGGCTGCCCTACATCCAACGCCAGCAGCAGCTGGTGACTTTATATAATCGAGGGATGGGGGGATGCGAACCGCTTTACTCGGATCCGAGCTCCCATGTGCAGCGGAACGTCTCGCTCTACCAGACAGAACGCATCGCCTCATCCACGTCGTGTTCAACCACCACATTGCAGGTCACAACAACACACTTACTCACTCACAAACACGTACACCTACCTACTCACACACACCCAGCCACTGACTCGCTCACGACACTGCAGGTCAGCTCACTTCTCTATTCTGCTTCTTCCCGTGCGCTGCTCCGCATCTCCCATGGTCGTTGAATGAAACAATCCGTTCAGCACTGCGCGGGTTGTTACGCGGTTGGGCTGCGTAGCTCAGGAACTGAAGAAGCTCCCAGCACGGCGAGCGAAACGTCGGACATCGTGCTGACGAATTCGATGCACAACCGGGCAACACATCGGAGAGGCGAGGTTGAGTGTTTCCGTTGTCTCACACGGCCGACAATAACCTTGCCCGAATTTGGAGATTCGCGGTTGCGCCGTCTTCGGCGATGATTGCGGTGCTGCGGCACTTACCGTCATCACGACGCAATCACGGCGCAATCCATCGCAAGGAAGAGCCGCGGGCCTCCTCCTCGCTCGCGGTCACTTTTTTTTTAATCCTTTGTATTAAGTTCACTTGCTTGCTTGCTTGCGCGCTTACGACCGTGCAAATCTTTCGGTCGTTTTTTAACCCACTTCCCGTGATCCAATCGAGCTGACATTTTGCGCACAGACTCGTTGTGCGTGACAATTTATTTTCGTGAACATTTTTTTCCAAAATGTTACACTTTATAGGCATTTTTTAAAATATTTAATTACCAATTGCTTAATGGTGACAGGCAATCATCTGACCCATAGGTGGCAGCCATCTCAAGCCAGAGGACGAGAGGACTCTAGCCGCCACGCATATAAAGGATTTATAGTGAAAAACTTTGTTTTTACGGGTAATTTTTTTTTTCTTATTTTAATCGTCCAGATTTTCGCGTTACCGCCCATTATTTTGTTGTTGCTGTCGCCCCTCCGTCGGCGTCTTCATTGAAGATCGTTCAAATGGTGCGACGTCATCCCGTGCACGTCTCTCGCTCGCGGCGACACAACGCTAATCTCATTACCTCCACGGCGCTTCGGTACGAAAAAAGACAAATGAAAATCAAATCAGAACCGACCCGCGTGTAACCATGAATGAGACAAGAACATATACAGAAAATGGCACAAATTATTAATTACTAGCAGCACGTACAGCTTTTACCCCCACTCCCTCTAGTACCTCCCACTGCTACCGCTGCACGAGCGTCTTTCTCACCATAATCACGGCTGGCACAGCTGCTGTATTACACAAGGCATCGCAACTGATACCTGATATCACAGTAACATGTGTTCCTTGTCTTGATTCAATTACAAGAAGGCAACTGCAACCTGCCGCTGCCTCAGCTCTATAGAGAATAAAGTGTCAATTTGTGCAGTTTGAATTTTTTTTTTATTCTATTTTCACACACAATGCGGTTGGCCTTCCTCCATTATTTATTTCGCAAAGCCTCCACATCTGGGCAGGCAGCTGAACGCGGTGATGGCAAAGGTGAGAGGGTGAAGGCGCGGGCCTGCAACTGCTTGCTCGCGCCGCTGCTGCCAGAAGGGCCTCGATGCAGTTCGAGAAAAGTCCCTCTTACAGGGTATTTGGCATCCTTTTACACGTCGGCCACCCGGTTAATATGCAACGGATAGGTCAACGTTGGCCCAACCGTCTCATGGTCGCTGGGCAGACATCCCGTTGATATACTGACGGCGGTGTACACATTGATTGTGCTGGGTGGACAGACGTGGTGGAGGGGCGATTTAAACACATTCTCTGCGGAGGCAGCCGGTAGGAACGTTGGGTTGCTCGGTCAATGGCCAGGGTCAACGGCGGCGTGGTGTATTCCGCAAATATGCCCGACTGTGAGGGCGGGCACAAGCCGGCGTGAGTAGGTTAAACGTTGAGTTTTATAAGGGCACCACGGGGTGACCAGCCCCTCTCCACCCATCCGCACCCCTCCCACCCCCCACCCAGCCCCTCCCCACCCTCCCCACTCAGTCCCTCCCCACCCTCCCCACCCAGTCCCTCCCCACCCTCCCTTCTCCACCCAGCCCCACCCCTCCCATTTTTGGATGCACGACGGACGGACGGACACAATAATCCCCTGTGGGCTGGTGGAACCAGGTGGTTCCTACCAGTATAAATTGTTTGCAGCGCCGCGCCAGGCAAAGGGATCAAACTGTCGACCACCCGATTTCAGGTCCACTGCACTAAACGTTACACCGCGGTAGCGATGACATATGCTCACATACTGCAATTTGCCAAATCAGGATTTATGATTCCCCATGTGCCACATGGCCCTTCGAAACATATATATAATTGGAACCATATATTTTACAAAATCAAATGGAATGATGCACAGGGTTTCACATCAGATCAACATCAAAAATGAGGATGTTTTTGTTCTAACGAGCAGTGAGGTGTTGCTCATCTGGTGGGACCAGTGGTGGAAATTCCACATTCCCATGACAGGCACCGGTGTATCCTATTGAATGATTACAGTAGAGTTCCCACGAAGCAGACCTGATTTTGCTGACATACGGATGACTGGAGGGAGGAGATCAAATGATAACGTTAAATGATGAATTAATTGCATTCGAAAAACGCATTGTTGTTCAAAGGCATGGTGGAGAGCAAAGGTGGAAAGGCGGCCAAAAGAGTGAATGGGCCCGAGAACACGGATTGTTGCAGCACCAGACCACGAGGCCGTCATTCAGCAGTGGATAGATCATGGCTGATGATGATGAGAAGGACAATGGGCTGAGTTGACGGGAATTTCATCTCGCAACCTTGTGAATGTGAAGAACAGTCTGACACAGCGATATAAATATCGCAGATTTACCTCCTATAGCGTTTCGCATATAGTTAAGGGTGACATTGGCTACCTTGGAAGCGGAGCTCAAAATACGACAACGGAGACCGAGCTCTCGGTGAATGCACAAAAAGGTGCCCTGGGCATCTCCACAACAACAACAACAACGACCGCTGCTGCCCCTTCGTCCGTGTGCAAACCCGAGCCTAAGCCCCCCCCATCCCCCCCATACAAACCAACTTATATCCCATTTTTCCACAAGCTCTTCCCAGCCGAGTCACCAACAGGCCCTCTCTCGCATCGAGGCAGTAACAAACACCGCTGGCCTCGCGAAACGTCTCTGAATCTGGCTCTGGTGCCAACGCAGGGCTAGGGATGCTGAAGGGGGGGGGGGGGGGGGGGTTCATCATTTTCGTCGCCTCGGTCGGCGCAACTCATTGACGC
>CM025611.2:7013905-7042379 GCA_014621495.2 Entosphenus tridentatus
TTGCTACTACTGCTGCTGCTATTGCTGCTACTGCTGCTGCTACTGCTGCTACAGCAGCTACTGCTGCTATTGCTGCTGCTACTACAGCTACTGCTGCTGCTGCTATTGCTGCTGCTACTGTAGCTGCTGCTACTGCAGCTACTGTTGCTGCTATTGCTGCTACTGCTGCTACTGCTGCTGCTATTGCTGCTACTGCTGCTACTGCTGCTGCTATTGTTACTACTGCAGCTACTGCTGCTATTGCTGCTGTTACTACAGCTACTGCTGCTGCTACTATTGCTGCTGCTACTGCAGCTGCTGCTGCAGCTACTGTTGCTGCTATTGCTGCTACTGCTGCTACTGCTGCTGCTATTGCTGCTACTGCTGCTGCAGCTGCTGCTGCTGCTGCTGCTGGAGGAGGGGAACACAAAAGCTTCGGATTTTGGCTGCTGGGTATTTTTTTTTTGTCACCGCTAACCTTGGACGCCGCATGGCAATAACAAGTGGGGACACAACAAGGTGATCCGAAGTGGCATGTTATGATAAGCCTTCCCCCGACCAAAACCATCCCGTGCGGTTTTGTCATCGCAAAGTGATTCTCGTGCCCTATGATCTCGACACATCTTTGCATGCGTACACCTTCACTCGTGGCGGGGCTGTGGGTGGGGGCTGTGCTGGGTTACGTGTCTTTTTTGTTTTAAAATCCCACCACAAATGAGGTGAAGGTGGCGCCGAATAAAAAGGGAGGGGGGGGGGAGCAGCGCGAACAGCGGGGAGGGGGGCGTAGCCCCGTGCCGGCTGATCGGCACGTCTCCTTCAGGCTGACCTTGTATGAATCAATCACATCTCCTTTTAGCGGCTCACGCCAATTCAATACTCGCGCGCGCCGCGTACGAGCAAACACGTGCACGCGAACACGAGCACGTGCACTCGCGCGAGCGCGCGCACAAGGGACAAAGGTCCCACGTATAGCCACGAAGGACTTTTTTGGGGGGCAATTGCCGTTCGCGAGCGCCTATGAAGGCCGGCAAGGCACACGAGAGGGTGGGTGACCAGCACCACGCCCGGCCGTCTTCGTCTCCCACGTGGCAATGGTTACGTACCGCTCCAGGTAATAATTTGAGACTGGGTCAATCCATGGGGAGGCCCAGGACCGGTTCAGATCATTGTCACTGGTGTTGTTTGTGAGTGGGAATCGAACTCGGGTCAGCGGGTTCGTAGCGCAGCACGCTAAACGGTACAATGCAACACAAACACACGCGCACACAAATACAAATATCTTCCGAAAAAGTTGAACAGACTGTTGGGGCAAGTGCTGTTATCGAGCACCTATGAAGGCCGGTACGACATAGGAGGGGGTAGGGTTGCCAACACCACGCCTGCACACACGCACTCGCAAGCGCACTCGCACGCACCCGCACACACGAACCCACCCGCACACACGCATTCGTACGCACCCGCACGCACACGCGCGCGCACACCCACCTTAGCCCCCGGAACCATTCCCCCTGCTGGAGTGGACAAAGCTTTTCAATCAGAAAACTGCGAGCATCAGCAATGAGGAGACGGAGCCAGTTGGGTGACCCAAATTCTTGAAACACCGCTTGCTTAATGTAATCAGCAGTGGACTTTATTTCTCAATAGATAAAAAAAAATATCTGCCTATATTTTGCCCATCTCTTCACACATCATCTATTCGGGGGGGGGGGGGCGATAAAGGGAGTACAATTTTGGTTGTCCTTTAGATAAACTAACCGGAGCCATAGGGATAAAGAATTTGTACCACCCGCGAATGGATTCTATGAGCACAGCCTCGAAGCTTCTTCAAGCAAGAAAACCACAGGCATCTTCTCAAGTGATTTAAAGCTTTCGTGACTGCAGGAATTCATATCTTCTCAAGTCTCCGTGAGACTCGAGTTGCGGGCACACGCCCGTTTCTCTGACATTTCCAAGGGCACGGAGGTCCTGGTGTTTGCCGACGAATCTGTTACTTAAGGCGTGTGTTAGTGGACACGGTGAATGAAGCAAAACCGCTCCACGACCTGCTCGCGTGGCCACAGCCGACAATGGATTTCAGAGGAATCACTACCCGCTGCCACACAAAAAAAAACCTCCGCTGTACGGTGCACGAGATGAAAGGGTCGTGCATCCGTAGCTCGGTACCGCGTGTTATTTTCTGAGCGAAAATCTTCTTTGATCCTCCAAAGAGGATGGTTGAGGCTTTAACCGCGCGAATAAAAGAAAAGTAGTAACAACAATAAAAAAAATCATTTCCCATAACCCGCCACCTTGCCCGTCACAAACATTCGAATGCCGAGGAGAAAATGTGTTTTTATTTTACCACGATGCTCACATTTTCTGCGCTGGCACACTCCCAAACAAATGTTGTTGATTGTTGTTTTCTGCTATTTTACTTTATTCCGCCACGACAAAACTCTCCGATGACAGAAACTGTTGGCTCGGCACAAGAAACACATATATATTCTTTTCAAATTCTTATCAAGTAGACCTCCAAACAGTACTGTTAGTTCCTGGCCGCTTGGCGTTTTGACCATGTTGGCACAGTGCTCTGCAACATCCTAAAAACAACAACAAAGAACACATACCCTTAGGTTTTTCGGTAAAGTCACGTAGGTAAAAAATAATAATAATAAATAATAATAGTAAATCTGGCTGTGACGGTCCCACCTGATGACGGAGACTTGTGTTGCCTCCGAAACGTCGTGATTTAGAATTTTATTTATATTATTATTTCTATAATTGTATTATTATTTATTTTTTACCTACGTGACTTTCCCGAAAAACCTAAGAGTATGAATCCTTTCAGTCACGAAAGCTTAAAATCTAGAAACAACAACAAAATCTCCGTCTTATTCTGTTTTTATTAAAAATCTCAGTGTGTATATTGATCGTACCTCCAGCCGGAAAAAAAAGCTAATTTGCCGCTACATCAAAGTAAACAGATGCACCTGAGCTGTGGATGCGATTCGCTGACGCTCTTTTTCCTGCATGGTCAGAAAGCTTTCTCAACGCATTCTTTCGGGTGCACTCCCGTGATTTATAAGCCGCGGTCAAAAAATGCCTCGGTCGAAGAACCTTCAGCAGCAAGGAGAATAACGACGAAGTAGCAGCCGCAAGGGATTCGAAGGTGTCCACCCGGGAGATTGCAGCGATGAAAATCGGCTCCTTGCGCGGGCGGGAGGTGGATTGTTGCGTTACTGGATCTTGAGAGGTGGCGACGGCTTTGTTGAGGTGTTCATCCAGCAGTTGATTGATCATGGCTGATGATGGTGGGAAGGGACAATGAGCTGAGCTGACGGGGATTTGATGCCACAACCTTGGAAATGTGATGAACGCTCTGACGCAGCGATTTAAATATCACCGCAGATTTACCTCCTACCTACAGTGCTTAGCGTGTGGTTTGAGGTGACATTGGCAATCGCGGTGCAGCACAGCGGAGAACGCGACGCAGGAAAAAGTTCGACGAAGAAACTGGGCCGAGCGCGTTCGGTGCGCAAACATCGCGCGGCACGAACTTAAAAATCCGCGTCGATCAAAGCCACATGGCGCCGGTCTTCAGCGCTCTTATCGAATGCAGCATCCGACCAATGTCACGGGTGGCACCCAGGGAGGTTCCTCGCAACAAAAGGACAATTACAAGAGTTAATTTCGTCGGTCACTTGTCAATAGGACATCTTTTATTTTCGGGAAGAACTCGTGAAAACAATCAAACCGTCGGAGGCGACGAGCGGAGCCTCACCCGGGGAGACGGCGTTGGCAATTATCGGCGGAGTGACCCCGATAGCGCCCCACTCCGCGCTGAGCCGTCCCGCCGAGCGCAAACCCAAAGGCCACAGTGGACCCCCCCCCACCGCTCGCTGATTTATTTGAGGCGCATTAATTGGCTCTCCAAGTGACATCAACGCTAATTATTTTTAATTAAATTTTGAAAAGAACACCTTCGACTGTATTAGGCGCACGTGTGCGCATGCATGCAATGTGTGCGCACGGCGGTGCGGCGGTTAGGGCGCTGCGCTGCGAGCTCAGTAAAACCGAGTTCGATTCCCGCTCGCGGCCGAGGCCAGGTCGACTCAGCCTCAAAGGAGTACGTGGTGCGATCGTAAACATCGCCACTAGGGAGACAAAAGGCAGCCAGACAGAGTGTTGGCCCCCCACCCGGTCACGTGGCGTGCCGGCCTTCACAGGCGCTTGCTAAGAAACACTTGCCCCAACAGTCTGTTAATGCTATAGGAGGATCTTTGTCTTTGTTATATCTAAATAATGTACAGCCCTGTTTTCAAACCGCTGGTGGACGAAAGGGTTTCCTGTGCCATGTCATTCAAGGAGGTCGATCGCACCTCCCTTATTGTGGACTTAGAATTGATCAGCATCACGTGCCAGCGGATCTGTAGGGGAAGTGTGGTTAGGGATGAAGGGGTTTAAGCCCCTTGAGCACATTTGGCCTCACGGCGGTCCACTCGGTGTGGGGTGGTGGCACGGGCCGAACGGTAGCAGCGCTCTGGCCGCTTGTTGCGGGGGTTCACGGTTTCGACTCCAGAGGCCGCCCTGGCTAATACCGCAGTGTGTGAAGACACGGCGCGCCGTCTGCTGCCAGGTGGACGATAACGATCCCATCACGTTGTTCGTGAGAGTAAGTCGCTGTCTGCCGGGAGCATGGTTTTATTTTTGTGAAATTTCCCGCTAAATTACCCCATTGGAATAGACAGCAAAAACATCGCCACCCCTGCCCCCCCCCCCCCTGCTCTCCTGCGACAACTTAGCAGGACCTACTCCTGATAAAGGGGCATGAGGCTCAGTGAGGATTTCCTGGGTTAACAAACACATCCACACACAGCCTACACAGCAACAACCTCTCAAAGCCAGACTCGGCGGAAGACGCGGCGTGGCACGATCGCTGATCCCGTGGACGTGCCGCTCCACGGCGCATGTCTGCTCATCGCCTGCTTGCGCTCTCTAGTTTATGGCCATTCGTTGTTTGTACATTTTTCTTGAGAGAAAAAAATGTGTTATTTTATTTAAAAAATATATATATATCATCCACTCTCCCGCCCCGCCCCCTCCCCCCCAAATAATAATGTTTTCATCCACCCGTCTGTGGAGCGAAAAACGTTGAGAAATCCAGGACTTGCCTCACGGCATTTTTTACGCGAGCAAAGCCTCACGCGCAGTTTGTTGCAATCGCAATGATTCGTTGAATAATGCGATAATGCGTTGTGGGGGTGCGTTCCATGGACCGACTGCAGCGGCCAGGAAGATCCGCTAGAGTGGCTCCCCTAACCCCCCCTCAAATTTCGTTTTGTCAGGGGGGGGGTTGGTGGACCCCCCCCCCCCCCCCGATTCGCGTGATCCGGGCGGCACTGTTTGGCCGGCCGTTTGTATTCACGGCGTCTCCCCGCCGCCAGAGATATCTCATTTCGCCCGCAAGCAGACGTAAATGTCAAGAGTTCAGGGTAAGACAACTGCGCTCCTCGTGTCTTTTTAATTCCACTCCAGGTTAAAACGTAACAACACAATCAATGTTTCATGCGATCAATTCGGCGAGGGCGGCGCGCGATCACGTTCGGGGGAAAGGAACGGACACGCGAGAGCTTCGTCGGGCCGTGGCGAAGACGAAGTAAAAAGGCAACGGGGGAGTCAATCGCGCGCCAAGTTACGGAGGGGAAGTTCCCGTAATCAAGCGTGTGCCCTCGAAGGGCGAGGGCCGTACGAGGTGGAGGCGTTTCAAAGAGGTGAAACGTCTTGCGATTGGGCTCGTGGGAGGAAATGCGGTGGGTGGATTTCTGCTCGACGGGCCAACAAAGAGCCTTTTTTTTGGGGGGGCAGAAAGGGATTAAGCATATTACAGGATTTAAATTTTATTATAACACACGGCCAGATGTAAAGGTCAGTCCAGGTGAGTGCGGAATATCTCTCGGGGTGGAATTAATTTACATAAAAGCGCCAGATGCAAATTCCAATTAATTTGAACAAAAATTATTTCAGCCTGGAAAGGCACTTGACCACGAAGCCAGGCGGATGCTTGCCACGTGTAATGGCACGGGCTTCAGGAAACTGCTGTAGATGCTCCCAATGCCCCCCCTTCCCCTTTCCACATCTTCCCCCCCCCACCCCCACTCCTGTGGTTGCATTTTTGCGGATTCTTGAGCTGTTTCCCAGCGTCAGCCCCATACACACCGGAGGGTTCCCGCGCTACGCCAGCGACCAAAGCACAAAACAATCCCAAGCGCTTCATTCACAAACGACACGACCACACGCGCAAAAGCGCGGCCGCGTCACGTGTCATTCACACGTGACGCGACCACGAGGCGCAAGGGTGCGGTCGCACGCCGTGGCCGCACGTGCGAGCTCATGTTCGACCGCTTCGTAAAGCGACCACAAGCGTGAACGTCAACCGCAGGAGGTTCAAATCATAGAAACACCACCCACACCCCCCCCCCATTCCGCCTATCCAAAAAGGAAGACAAAGCCAATACATTGAGGCTGTGGCACAGAGACGTTTAACAGTCACGCAGGCAAGGGCGAGTCAAGCTGTGGAGGCAGGCAGGGGTTGCTAAGTCAGTTTGTGTAGCAGCAAGAGGCTAATGTACACCACTTAATGAACATCCCTTGTAGTAAATGCAATAATCATACGAACCTTAGGTTTTTCTGTCATTCGTTTCTCGCTTTTTTTGTTTCCTCTCATAAAAAAAAAGTTACTTGTGAGAAAAGCGAAAAAATAAGGGGATTTTTTCGGGAGCTAGCCCCGACGTAAGACCTGGAGCTCTTTGCGATGAATAGCAGCGAGTGAACGATTTAAAACGTGCAATCAAAGCACACAGCTGTGAGACACAATCGTGAAAAATATTTAAAAAAAACGTTGAGTCTCGAGGGTAATCCGGCATGAATGAACACGTGTAAGGATGCACTTCACATGCCACGTGCATACGTAGATTGAAAACTCATAGATTGCAAAAGATAGATTGCAAACCCATGGATTGAAAACGAAATTGAAAACTCATTTCATTAACAACTGCTTGTGTTCAGTTTGTCGTCCTTCCCCCCCGCCGCACACCGCACCTCCAATTCGCTCCATTGCCTACCTGCGGTGCGAAAGAAGTTCAACGTACGGTACGTACATCGCACGTAAACGCGACCGCTCTCGCGTGTGCCTGACTCGAGCGCAACGCGGACCTTGCGAGCCCCGCACTTTGCACGCTACACGAGCCCCCCACTTTCACGCGGGGTTCATTAGCATCGCTGCCTCAACCGCGAGCGACGCCGCGTGTACCTGCAACGCTCCGGGACTTCACTCGACGTGCGCACACCAATGGAACACGACGTTAACGATTACAATAATAATAATAATAATAAAAATATAATAATGCCATTTATTGAGCAACATTGATTTTTATTTAGCCGTTTTCGTTTGAAGGCTGTCCGCTAACGAAGCTTAGAGGCGGTCTGAGGACATTGCGTTCCGCAAATGGAGAACGTGCTTGCCTGGCGCAGCGCAAACGATAAATGTCACCAACCTTGCCCAAGAAAGCCTCGCTAGGTGAAAAAAACTCATGTTCAGGCGAGTCCTGCATTGGAACATTTGGCGAACGACGGTAATTTTTTTTCTTTCACGAGCGGCTTTGCAGGCGTGAAGAAACCAGAGAATAAAGTGAAGAAACCAGAGAATAAAGTGAAGAAACCAGAAAATAAAGTGAAGAAACCAGAGAATAAAGTGAAGAAACCAGAGAATAAAGTGAAGAAACCAGAGCATAAAGTGAAGAAACCAGAGAATAAAGTGAAGAAACCAGAGAATAAAGTGAAGAAACCAGAGAATAAAGTGAAGAAACCCTCCGTGCATTCAACAAGGGGACGACGCTCCGAGTTCCACACGGATAGATTTAAGAATCCATTACTCGACTGCCATCTGGCGGTGGTGGTACACGCCTGTATTCCGGGCACCGTAGAGGCAGTGGCGAGGGTTGGTGGATCACGCGAACGTTGTGGGACGTCCCTTACCGTCAGCGTCGATGTTGCCACACCCCGGCTCGCCAGAAGGCGGTACAGCAAACGTGGACTCCACCTGTTTCATCCGTGCGGGATAGAGTGTTACCCCCTTGCACGTGCGTATGTTTACTCACCCACACCGATTGGCCGATAGCACTCCTCTTGAAGACATGTGGACGGACACTTCGTCTCGTGACTCAGACATCGATCGCACACTGGAGATACGTCTGGAAATCCACGACAAGCTTAAACGAACGTAAATAAAAACGTACCAGGTCTGTGCAGAGCATGCTGCGAGTTAACGAAGGCTGGCTGGGGTTGGGCGATTGCATTGTGTGAAATCTTAGACACACTTCCACCAGAACTCCCCGTGCGTCGTTTAGCTGACGTGCGTGTGATACTGGACATCGTCTGGAAAAGAGCTTCTTAGCTAATCGGATTCCTCGAGCATATATATTGTGATTCTGATACTAGCGGTTAGACTGCTAAAATGCATACTCCAAGCCACGGCAAAAAAAAAATGTAATGGCCTTCTAAGAGAGTGCAACTTTGAGATTACTGAGTTTGCTAATGGGCCAATCAAACTAATCATCAGCGTGACAACTGCGCTACTCCATTACAATAATTTGACGCATTAAATAACTCGTAATGTGGCGCGTTCTATGGCACAATTTTTGCATGAAGATTGATTTCATCAGGCAAATGTCAACTGTGGCATTTAATGATATGAAGAACAGAAGCTCCATAGACGGTTAATACATTTCAATAACGAAATTTAAATGTAAAAAGGAAAATCATTCATTTCATTTTGGACTCTCTAATGCGGTACATTTAATATTTCATTCTTGCAAAAGGTAACTGCTGGACAACTCCTCTTCTGCTAGAGAGATCATAGCAACTATCAGGATGTATGTTTATAACACAAGTATAGATCACTTCACAGCTTTTTGTGGCACAACAGCTGAGGCAACAGCTGGACGGTGATTAAACACCTTTCCCCAGTGTTGCAACAATGGTTACAGATTGGGCTGTCATCCCTACGCTCTCTCTCCATTCTCATTTTCTCTTTGCATCTCTCGTGCGTCCCCTCACTCTCCACTCTCAGCTCTCTCTCTCTCTCTCTCACCATCGTCCCATCCTTTCGGTGCACGACTGCCCTCCACACATAACCCTGTATCCCACCCCTCTCAGTTTCTTCATGTCCAATTAGTCACCTTCACGCATGCTCTGCAATCTTTCCTCTCTCTCCCTCTCTCCTCTAATGAGTCTCGTTCTCTCCACCTGCAAACCACCCCACCCCACGCCCCGCCCCCTCCCACCCATGTTGCCAGCACCTCTGAACCCTTCACACTCTCAACCTCTCCACATTGCAGTCCGTGCGTGGGCGTCTGCCTCTCTCTATCCTCTCGCTGTCTCTACCTGTCGCTACCACTCCTGCCTTCACGTGAAAGTGTAATCTGCCCAAATCCGGATTGTGCTGCAGCAGCGTGGATCAGCTGTCGACTTCCATGCGGTTGGCTCAGAGCTCATTGGATCAGGCCGTGTGTCTTTAAAGGATAGAGGCTGCAAGCCAGCCTCTAACAACGATACGTGTAACAGTCTCGGATTAGGAGCTGGGTGGTTGGGTGGGTGGGTGGCTGGCTAAGAGGTCTGGGCTGACATCACTGAGATCCTACGTTCGAATCCTGACAGCCGCCCGTGATTAGAACCGGGCTCTCATGTGTCACGAGTCTCAAGCTGATCACCAATGACTGTTCAATACAACCCCGCAACATGCAACTCTGGTTCTGGACTAAATATTGCTTTGACTCCCGTGCGATGATCATTACTCAAACGCAGAGCGGGTGGGAACATGCTGCCACATGTTCTGTGCGCCAGAGGTCACGCGAAGGGGAATCAGAGGCAGCTCTGCGATATCCACTTCCGTGCGCAGTTCTCCAACACGAAGGGGACGTGATGCTCTGCGAGAGTTTCGAATTGGGTACTTCATAGCAATGCATGATGCCGAAAACACCTTCGGTATACAACTGGGGCAAATTCATATGCTTGGTTCTTTCGGTAAAGTCACGTAAATAGAAAACTCCCACCTTGTGTTTCTCCTGCGTTAGCGCGTTGCTTCCGCAGCTCGTGTTGCTTGCGCAGCCCTTTCCCCCTTGTAAGCAGCTACATTTGGAGGCCTGCCCCCCACTTTTCTCTCCGCCCGATGAAGACCGCTTGTGTTGCTTTTATTATTTTAAATTGATTATTTAAATTTAATTATTTTTCTTTTTTTTTCGTGATTTTTATTTTAATTATTTGATTTTTGGTTTGCTATTTACGTGACTTTACCGAAATAACCAAGAAGACTCATTCCTGTAGTCCCGAAAGTTTTAAGTCTAAATGGGGCAAATTAATATATATACGTAGATATTATTGATTTGAAGCTTTCGTGACTTTACCGAAAGAACCAAAGAGTATATATATGTTTCTTTCATCGAGTTGTCGAAAGTATGTTGTTTTCTTTCTTTTTCCGCGCACACCAAATACAATTAAAAAAAAATAAAAAAAATAACTATTTTAGGGTCAGGTGGCCAAAAACGAGCTCGCTGACGGAAAAAAAGTAAACGAGAGCGGATTGCCATTGGCACGCGTCGGACGCGGCGTGCGTGAGTGAGCGCCGATTCGTCAATCCAAAAACTGGCAGTGCCATTAAAGCTGAGCAGCGCGGCCAACCAAAAACAATTAAGATTTATTACACGTGACCCGCACATCGCCGCCGTCACGTGCCGCACGTGATGTCACCGTAAAACCCATTAGGGACCATTTTTCATCTGATATTCAATGCATTAAAAAGCAATCAAGACCTCATTCCTCAATGGTAATTGGCAGTCTCTCCTCAGCCCGTCTCTCCCTTCCTTTATCTTGGCTCACGACACGCCGTCCACAGCGCCAGTGTCCACGTTCAAACTTTAATGCTCATATGTTATTCAAATAAGCACGGAAATTTCGTTACATCTGCGACTTTAGATAAAAGTCCAATTTCCAAAATGACAGCTCGTTTTTGCACGTTTGCAAACTTATTATTTTTATTTCCTGTTTTTTTATTACCCTTGCTTGGTTATTTTTTTTTAAGCTCACACTTTCTACTCAAAGTTGCATGAGGCGAGCCAGAACTGAGGCAACCGCTTACGTAGTGGGTCGTTAACAGCTGATGTACGCTCCACGTTGCATGTATTCAGATTACATATTAGGATGATGCGGATAACTCAAGCATTTTTACGACGTTTTCTTCTTTTACCAATTTTGTTTTTAATGAGCAAAGCAGGACACGTAAAAATGTGCATGCTGAGAATCATGGATGCAGGAGCGGAAATTTGGAAAAAACAAGATCAATTTAAGATATGAGAATTAAAGATGTGAGGCCGCATCAATTTTTCGGGTGCAAACATTCAACTTAAGCTCAAGATACACGCACAAAAAATAGTTGCGTGCGAGAACTGATTCCATTATTGTTAGCAAATGAAATCCAGACCGTATGCTCATATTGCACGCAGGCCAATGTAACACACACAACTTGTAGAAATCCAAAAATATATAATACAAACGAAACGGCTAAAATTAAGATGCAAAAAGTATATCAAAAAGTAGATATAAAGCCACCGTTCGTTCGTTTCTCAATCCGCTTGTCCTGGTGAGGGTCGCCGCGGCAACATGTTGAGTAGGGCGGTCCACAGCTCCCTTTACCTGGCAACACACCTGCAGGGAAATTCCCATGCGTCCCCAGGACAAGCAGAGCGACATCGTCCCGCCCGTGTATCTTGGGCCAAGCGATCGTTAGAAAATGAACAGGCATCGTCAGCACCTACATGCTGCTTTCAAGCAAAGGCGCTTCGGTTCAGTATTTTGAAGGGTATTTACAGTCAAAGTATCCCCGTTTTGGAGCAAATAGGTGTCGGTCTATGGCGGGGCTTAATTTTCCACCGAGTATTTTCCGATATCATTGGTAGGCTGGAGTAGGCACGTGACTGGTAGCCACAACGTGTAGCGACTGGTATACTGGATGTGGTGTGCCAGGTGGGAAATAAATAATCCTCCAGGTCGCCGACCCAGACAATCCCAGCTGTCATAAAGCCCCGGTTTGGACTTATTTCTGCTCATAGTCCTGAGGAAGAGAAATCCACCATTCCCATGACAGGGACCGCGTATTTCCATCACCGAGAGCCTCCGAACGTGATGAGCACGGCAGGATGCTTGCCAGAACAGCGGGGCCCTTGGACCTGGCTAGCTCGATGTTAGCGGTGAATTGTGGTTATATGAAAGAATATGTGGTTATATGCTTCATCCGCCCACCACGCAATTGCTGTAAATACCCCAGAAAATGTTTGTTTGTAATGGTCAAATGCAATTTACGGGTATGCTGTTCGTATGAAAAGAGTTCTCCTATCTCAGAATATACATTTTTTTTTTTAAAGAAACTTCCATGTTTTCAGAAACTAAAGTGCTCCACCAACTGTGAAAATTAAAACGCCTCGGAGCATTGTCAAGTGAGCCCGGCTTGTTGCTCAGAGCAATCACCACAATGTCACATCGTCAGTTCTTTATATTCCATTTATACGTGTTTTGTAAAATTGACAGCAACTGCATTCGTAAGGGATTTCTTCCTTGTTGCCACCACATTTCACGGAACTCTTGATAAAATAAAATTAAAAAACATCCACTAAAAAGCAGCGAGAATTTTTTTATGAAAGCCTCGTCACCACGAAAAAAATAAATACGCCGATTTCCATCGAGCATGGCAGGATATTGGAACTACGTTCCAAATTCACACGTAAATTACTTGTATGCCAAACACTTTCAATTATTTTTGTGTTACTTATTATCCAGTTTTATCCCCACTGCACTCTCAACTTTAATCAAATTAAGAGCGAAAGCTAATTCAATGTTACAGTATTTTGCAAAGTTGTCGGTGGCTGGACTTGAGCACCCCGGTTTAATTGGCAGGCACCTCTTCGAACACAAGTCACAGCATCAGTCAGTGGTGCCAGCTCAGCTGCACCGACTGTCTGGCCACGTCGAGCCAAAAGCTTCTTAACGGCATTGGCCAAACTTCCCAAGTATCTTCTTGAGGATCACAGAGTGAGACAGGGTTTCTTGGGTAAATAATTGGCATGAGAGATTCTAGGTGAGGGGGTAGGGGGAGCGCCAGTATTCCACCAGCAGATATAATTACTTAGTGGGTGGGCAGATGTCAGTGCTGCTGCTGCTGCTGGGGCACAAGAAGTGCCGCGATTGCGAGATTTTAACTTCATCGCCTGGTTTACGGGAGGTCGTGCGTCTGATCCCTACCCTGACGCCTGCTCTATATTTGGAGTTCGCATGTTCTCCCCATGGTCGCGTCGATTTTTCTCCGGGTCCTCCGGTGTTCCCCTCCACATTTAGAATCAACGTGCGTTTAGAGTATTTGGATTTTATGAATTTCCACGTGATAAGCCACGTCGTTTGGCTATCATCTGTGGCCAGGTTGCTTCTGTAAAAGAGCTACATAGAGCTCAGCCGGCCTTACCTGATTAATTTTTATTTTACTTTAGACGATGGTTAGTGCTCGCAGTTGAGCGATTCGTCTACCACCTCAATCGGGAAGAGGGATGGTGTCGGGAACTAAAAGAGTCCGTTTGCTCACCACTGTCCACGAGAACCGACGACGTTTACACCATTCAGTTTAAGCCCCCGAGGCTGCGTCTGCCTACATGGTGACATTCTGACCCTTTCTGTTTGCAGGAAAAACCACAAATGGTGCCTCAATGCATCGGTGAAAAAAACATGCTTGACCTAAAAGATAACGTGCACTGATGGGGATTGCCCAAGAATTCACGGTTTAGTTTGTAACGCACATTTTACTCCCACACATTGTATACGTATGACATGCTAATGGTATGCTAATGACTGGACCGACATGGCGCAGGGAGAGATGGGCAATGTGATGGAGACACAACGGGATGGACAAAGCAGGAGAGGATAAAACTGACAGCTTCGATGAACGAGAGATGGAAATTTAATTACACATAAGACAGCCCACGATGGCAGTCCAAGAGAGTAGATGATGCAAGAAAATGTGACATTGCACAAATGTTTTTTTCAAAATGGCAATTATGCTATGGACATCATTTCATGAGATTGAAGGAACTTCCATGTAGATCTCCACAGCCAACAGTGCATCATCTTGTGTCAGAATCGCCAAGAAATGCTGATGTCATGGAACTACATCTACGGCCACTTCTTTGTGTCACTTGATCCGAGCCAGTGACGCGCCCATAAATGCCAGATTTGTCATCGCTTGTCAATCAAACTGAATGTTTATGTATGTCTCGGAGCTGTAACTTAGCCAAAGTGCAAGACCACATTTTAACATTGGTGAGCCGGCTGAGACCATAGACTTGTTCCACTTTAATCACTGCTGGCAGACACCCAGATTTTGATACAAGAATTTCAGCAGGGCTGGCTCCAGGTCCTGACCCATACGCCCTATAGCCACCTCTAATCAGAGTGCCCTGACTGATATTATTTGTGATATTGCGTAACTGCACTGCCACTCCTTCCTCACTGCACTTGCTTTGAATTCCATAACGTACTGCGTGTAGTTTCGTTCATACCGTCCACGCGTGTGGGACGTGGGGGTTATTTGACAACACGTTGCCACGCTGGTCAGCGCAACGGAGCTTCGATGCGGGACCATAGAATTCCAGTACAACATTGGATGTTGCTGCATTTCTCTGTGCTCCCTACCACTTAGGTACGAAGTCCTTTGACAATCTGAGTATGTGTGGTAGACGGCCCTCCCAACCATTATCTAGGTGCATACCTGCTTAGCTTATGATACCGAACGAGATTTGGTTAATTTCAAGAGAATGCATTTTTTCTTGTACGCGTGAACACTAATTTCTGTGTAAACACTGAGTGGATAACTCCACTCAAGTTTTGGTTCAAACAAATTGGTCCCGCTTCTATGCTAATATCTAGTTAAACCATCTGGTACTGCAATTTTCCCCCTTAATTCTTTATATGTTATCTTACTTTGTGGCATAAAACAATGACAATAATAAAAAAAAAACATCTAATGGGAAGGAGGTGTAATTTATTTCGTTATTTGTGGCGGTTTCACGTTATTTGAAAAATTATTCGAAAAATAATGTGAACTTGCATTGAGATGCACCGGCTCTCCAACGCCTACTGCCGCCACCGAAGCATGTCTGTTCACATTAAACAGTGTCTGTTTATCACAAATGCCAGCCGCGTCACACTGACAATAATTTAACTCATCAGAAGCTCCACAGGGATAGTAACGGCAGCACAATGTCGCGTAAGAAATGGGCGGTGGGGGGGGGGAATAATTTTCATCAACCCGCATGTGTAAGTGAAATTGTGTTTGATGACAACCCATTATTAAAATATCCAACAATCAGCCCTGCCATGGCTTGCTGGAGCAATGTAACATTTTTGCAACTGCAAGGGGGGTGGGGGGCTCGGAGGGGGGTGGGGGGGGGGAACAAGCTGGACGTTATTACAATCTCAACTAAGAAATCTCCACAATGCCGCTACATTCTCACAGATAATTATACCGCACAGCCTCGGCGGCTTGCGCACACACCCCTCTGAGTGGAGCGCTCACTTGCATGGGCTTTCAATGAGTCCTTCATCAGTTTTCTCATCAAGGCGGACAGCGGTAGGCTTGGCATGCTGTAGTCGTAATAATAATAATAATGATCGGTGGAAAGCCACTTCTGCTGACTCGGTAATTTCTAGGTCAAGATTTCAATGCAAAGGGTGCGCCCATAGCTTGCTGAATCAAGCTCTTTCAGGCAAGCGATTTATTTTCCTTTCTGTCACACAGCGATGAACAGACAATCAATGGAGTAACCTCCATGTAGAGTAACCCGGTACGCATTTTTTTTACGTGGAAACATGTATTTATTCTCTTGTACGAAACATTATATTTCAGTTAAGCTATGGAACAAATGTCACTCGCACATCGCAACGTGAATGTTAATTGTTGTATGGCTATTATCGTTGTTATTCCCATCACAGATGTACATACGTGCCCTGCAGTAAAACGTACAGTCTCAGCTGTTTCTCAATCCACTGCTGGATGAAGGACTTCCACCCACATTTTCAGTCATGGGGGATCATAGAACATACTTGATCGAACACACTGGGCCAGTGCAGATGGGTGAATTGGGAGAGGGGGGGGGTGAGCTTAGGTTCTGTACGGTTATCACTCGCCACTGATGAGAGCCGTGGCTGGAAATCGAACTTCGGTATCCCGGGGCTCACGGCCCACCGTGTTAATCACCGCGCGCCACCGTTTCAACCCTTGCACAATACAGAGACAGCCATAAACGAGCAAATGAACCACGAAAGCAGGGTCACGTACGCAGCAATATTTGTATGCGGTGCTGACTTGTTATTCCCTTTGCATAGGAAAGAAACAAAATAGCAAAAAAAACACATAAATATACCGCAAAATATCCGTACGACTAAATTTCGAAGCGACGTAGTTAACACGTTAAATGCATTATCGATCGACAACAAACAGTGGTATTTTTTTATTTGGGGGGGGTGGGTGGAGAATTGCGCTTCTTATCTGCCAATAAAGGGCAGAGGGAACACGAGCACGCACGCATCGAGTCGCTATCCCCACCCCGCCTCCACCTCTGCCCCCCACCCACCCACCCCCCCTCTCTCTACTCGGCGTGCCGACAATGTTATCGTGACCCCGCAGTGCTCTCTCCTTCTTGCCGTGCAGTCGACTACACCCATCGCTATCGCCCAAACATGCAAACGAGAGCAACGCGTCTCTGGTCAAAGACAACGGGCACGTTTGTTCGGGTTTGTTTGGTTTTTTAGGTCACGAACCCTCAACCCCCCCCCTCTCACTCCAATGGAGATCAGTTAACCTTGACATCCATTACATAATCTACACCGGTCGAAAGTCTGGCGTTTTCGAAGGTCGGGTGAGAAGAGAATTGCTCGCGGGCTGGTATTTAAGCTATGAATATGCGCTAATAAAGACTTTGCATTTCCAACCACTTAATCCGAATTGTCTGCACTTGACAGTAGGCATTATAATAGCTGCCTAACGTTCACTTGTGCGATCCTCCTCCTCCTCCTCGCAAAACATTACTTTTCAAAGTGTTTAATTTCCACATGAAAACACCCTCCTCTTTATTGCGCGCATCAGGTCCCCTTGAAGACACGCACACCGCTCCTACCCACAATCCACCTTCATCCCAGCCTGCTCCCCCCGCGTAGCCAGCCCAGGCTGGCACCCTGTCGTGCCAGGCTGGGCTGGGCTGGCACGACACGGTGCCAGGCTGGGCTGTCTACGGTGTCGTGCTCAGAAAATGACAGAGTCGGCGCTGGGTCCTCAACGCTGCGCGCAATGCGAACACAAGCGTTCCATTCACACCACCCATGCGTCCGTTCACGTGACGTTTACGTGGCGCGAGATCTATGGAGCTGCACGCGGGCACCCATCCATATTAGCCGATCCTTCGTTTCCGCGTGAGCGGAGAAACGCACGCCGCTATCTGGGAGCAGGAGGAGATTATTGTTGGTGCGGAGCGCTCTCCTGTCGCCAGATGACTGAGGCTCGCAACCGTCACGCCCGTCTAGAAGCCTGTTGGAGACGCGAGCTCTTTAACATCCTCGAGCCAACGGTCCATCTGCCCTTTTGCCCTCCGTTTCAAGGACAGTCATTGGGCTCAGCGACGCTCGCGCGCTTTCAAGTCGCGTGACGGCGAGACCGGCGGATGAAGATGGCGAGAGCCCGAGCACAATGGGAGCCTCTGTTGTGTGCCTCGTGCGCCGACTTCAACGCCTCTGTCCCCTTCCTTCGAGCGCTCTCAACGGCGCTATCAGAAATGCTCTCAGAGCGCGACATCGCCGCGCGCGCGTGCGCGATTTATGTAACGAGCACATTGCGGGGTTGCTCACATAGCGCGAGGAGGGGGGGTAAAAGGAACAGTTTGCGCCGGCCTCGCACAAAAGAGGACCCTAAAAATGGGCCCTGGTCTTTTTTTGGCACTTACTTTTTTGGGGCGCAGAACGCCACACGGTTGCATTCTGTCCCGGGGCCTCTAAGTACCTCTGGGTAACCCTTTGTGCGGATACAGCCCTTTGTAAATCCACTGCTGCGTGAGATGTTGGCCACCCCTCTCCCCCAAGCATATGCAGGTCTTGCGGGTAATACAACCTCCGGTGCACTGGTCAGTGTGCGGGTTGGTGAAAGGGGCGAGCGAACCAGGGTTTACTGCTGCACTGGCCTCGACTGCCGTGGCCGCCTGTTCAAACGCTACGCAAGCGCAACTTGCTTAGCTTCCGAGATCTGACAGGATCTACACACCATCAAAGACAAAGGTCCCCCGTCTAGCTTCAACATACTGTTGGGGCAAGTGCCGTTTGTGAGCACCTATGAAGGCTGGCACGGCACACGAGGGGACCGGTGGTCAGCAACCACGCCCGGCCGCCTTTGCCTCCTTCGTGGCGATGTTTACACACCGCACCAGGTACACACTTGAGGTCGAGTCGACCTAAACGATGCCCAGGACCGGTTCAGATAATCGTCAGTGGTGTTGGACCGTGGGCGGGCACTCGAACTCGGCTCGCCCGGTTGCTAGCGCAGCGCGCGTACCATTGCACTACCGCCGCCACACACCAGCAGCAGCAGCAGCAGCAGGAGCAACAACAGGACTCTTCTCGATGACGTAGCCCTTCCAAATGGGTCGTCATCGTCGCGGCAGACAACTAACAGAGGGGTAATGTCCCTCCGGGACGACATCGATGAGAGCTCCGCAATTGGCGGCGCCTCTCGGTCAGAGCAGCTAACTCCACGCGTGCCCAGGCGCTTCCTTTACCAGCTGCCCTCTGACTATCGAAGTGCAGCATCACCAACCCCCCTCCCCCCTCCCTCCCTCCCTCCCTCCCCCGCTTCACGGTCACGCTCTCGGTCGCAGAAACGACCGCGATGGATCCACGCACAATTGGCGATGAGATACATCGCAGTGATAGCAATGTGGAGGCTACCGATATTCGCGGACAATGACAACGTTTGGGCGCCCCCCCCCGGCGGGCAAGGTGTGATAATAGGCTGCATAGGAAAGTGCTGTTAGTGAGCACCCAGTAATACCAGCGGGGCACTCAAATAGGTGGTGCGGTTGCCACGGCGCCTGCCTTTGCTTCACCGAGCACCGATGTTTGCACACTGCATCGGACACATGTTTCAGGCTGAGTCAATCAGGGAAGGGCACACGAGAGGCGCATAAATTACCCAGCACTGATATGAACCACAGCCTATGAATTGAACCTAGCTTTGTCAAGCAAGGTATTAGTGTTTGTTCACGAATCACAATGACACCCCTTTTCCCCAAGACAACGACAGAAATCCCCCATGTCACCTGCATGGCCTGATGAGGCGAGGGCTGTCACAGAAGACCTATAAAGGCCGGTAAGGCGCACGAGAGGGGAGGCCACGTGGCCAGCATCACACCCCGGGCAGCCTTTACCCCCCAGGGCTGATGTTTATGCATGGGAAATTGAACTCAGCTCACCGGGTTCGTAGCACAGCGCCAACCGCTCGACCATTCCACACACATCCGCACGGGCGGACGCTGGCGCGTGTTTATTAGCACACAGTCGAATGCTGTCATTCATGTATGCGCGTTCTTTCACTCACATCTACGCGAATGTAAATAAATAACGCACTCAGGTGACCACTGAAAGACACGGGCATCCTCTCGATGGGCTCCCAGATGCCTATAAAACAAAGGTCACAACGACACACGCTCGGTCTGTCACTGTGTGTACATTCATTAGCTTCTGCAATTCAAGAGCACAGCGCTTTCATTTGCCCAGTTATTTTCCCAATGCGTTCCAGCAGTAGTTGTATAAACTAAATGTTACTTCATTTGAAGGAAGCGATTTTTCAGGCAGATTGGCATTCTGCTATTCATTATTACATCAAGTAAAAAAAAAAATACTCCAACCCCAAGTAAGAGATGGCATATTGACTGCTATGAAAAGTGAGAAAGCAAGATGTGTTTTTTCTATTTCGATTTTAAGCTTTCATGACTGCAGGGATTCATCTTCTTGGTTCTTTTGGTAAAGTCACTTAGAAGGGAAAGAATACAAAAAACGTAATAAAATACAATTCTCACTATTATTATGTTATATTTTTATTATTTTATTCTTTCCCTTCTACGTGACTTTACCGAAAGAACCAAGAAGATGCTGTTTTCTACATTAACTGAGTGTTGTTGACGAGTGTGTAAACATTTTTTCGCGGTAATTGTGCGTGTTCACACACAAATATGATGTGAAACTTACCATTGAGGTACCAAACCCAGCTTGCCCAGATCAAGCGCTATAGCAAAGTGTGTTCCATCTGTATGAAATAGAGTGATGGTTGCACCAACCCCGTTCGTTTTCTCCGGGAACTTCGTTTAACTCCCACACGTAAACACCGATAACACCTTAATATATAGAGGACCGCAGAGCTTGGGAAAGAATTTTACATCGGCTCACCGCCTGCTTGCCTGTGGTTGCTCGCGCCTCTGAGTCGTTTTCTCTCTCTTTCTCTCTCTCTCTGGGCGTCAGTGAGCAAACACCGTGCGTTAAAATAAAAATTGCATTTTATTTTCCGGTTGCATCGAACCCATGTATCCGGTTTTGTGTTGTTGAAAAGGCAAAGAAAATAAAAACCCCTGCAACCTGATTTAGAGACGAGCTCATTCTGAAGAAGAACACCTCCTTCCCAATGCCCTCTGGGGAAACCTGCGAAAGTTTAAACGCTTGCAGGATTACTCAGCCGCGGTTTTCCCCGGACGCACTGGAGTGCCGTACTAAATGTTTGTTTGCTAGGGGCAATTATCCACTCGCCGAATAAATTGCGGCGCACGTCGCTGTTTTCACAGTGAGGCTCTGTGAAAGTGTCGGAAAATAAACTAACAGCCCCCCCCACACCACCACCACCCCATACTAGGAAGGCTAAGCCCCGACTGTTATCCAGTATCGCCAACTGCGGGGGCCAGTTTGCAGGCTGGCACTCACCAGCGGTTTTACGTCGATCAAAGTCCCATTCGCCGTTTAATAGCTAATGCCGCCCCCCCCCCCCCCCCCCATTCATTGCAAGCGTGCAAGCAGTGGAGGTAAATTCACGTCGGTTCTGGCTTGCCTCAAGCGTTGAAACAATGATGGAAGTTTGCAAAATCGCCAAAGCCCTCCCCCCCACCGCCCCTCGTCACCACGTTCCCTCCGCCACTGTCAACCCAGCAGCATGAGTGCAGGTGGTCTCGTGCGGTGGGGTAAGGTGTGGGTACACCTACCTCTACCATTCTCTCCACCCACCCAACCCCCCTGTCAATCCATCAGTATAAGTGTAGGATTTCATAGCCAATACGTTGATCCGTATTTGTTTTGACCAAATTATTTGCTGTTGCTGTGTATGCAATGGTGCACAAACACAATTAAAATATATAGCTAATGAGCCATTATTCAATCAATGGACCTTCTTCACAGCACTTAAAATGTGCTATTGTACGTGCTATTAAGTTAATGTTGTGCTACGAATGAGAGCCATAGCTGGAAAATTGCCGATCACGTAGGTTTTAAGGCGAGTGCTGATGAATGTGAGTTGTGCTCATATTAAATAAACACGGACCAGTATACATGGATAAATCGATCCGCAGGTCTCAATCTCCCCCTTCCTCCTCCAACCCAGCAGTGTTAATTGGTAAAGCAATCAGCATAGTGTATGTGGTGGGACAGTGTCAGTGGCTCCCACTTCTTCACTCATTTTCAGAGGGGGGGCCACTTTCGCCGATAAGACATCATCAATGTGAGCACCGCTACACCATTTGAAGCCATTGGGGTTTGACAGCACGATGATGACGATGGGAGGGGGGGGGGTGTTTTTCACTATTTGTGCATTGTCGGGGGCCGTACTAAAGGCCACCAGGGACTGCCAGTGGCCCGTGGCCTTGCAACGGAGGTGTCTGGCTGGTGTGAAACAGGAGGCCATAAATGCTCTCTCTAGAGGGACTCTCTGGAGCTCCCTCCAGTGGAGGCCGCTCCACAAGCAGTGGGTTGAACAAGCAATTTCAGGGCTGTAACTTTTTCATTTTCTTACACGGATAGCCAGGTGCTCAATCACAACTCTAAGCCAGAAAGGCTGGCTAGCCTAATAAGCGAAGACCTATGCCCCAATAGGCTTAGGTCTCTGCAGAATATGAAATACTTTTCAAATGATACAGAAACAAAGTATGGCATGCTATATTGCTTGGAGTTGGGGTGATTGGTGTAAGGCACTACCACTAGACTATACGGTATACCTATCCATATTAATCTTAAATTATCGAACCTTATATTCCTGTAGCTCTGTGAGTGGATTTAGATGTATAATGAGGACGAAATGAAGTGAGATGGATGTGACGTGCTAGACTGATTCCTGTAACAGCGTTGTTGACGGTTCCACCTGAAATTAAGCACCGCCGCTAGCCATCTTCTCACGAGTGTGGTGAAAATGATAAACAGCCTCCTCCTCGTTAGCACGCTGACCTGGAGCGACAGCTCGCCACTGCTTCTTGGAAGCCACCTGGGGGATGTGGGCGTCATCACAAAACTGTCGTAATGACGCCCACATGATCATCTTCCTTTCCTCTAAACATGTGACTGGATGTTGCGAAAACAAATGGCTCCTCCACATCTTACAGAGAGGAACAGTGGAGGAAGGTGGTAGCTAGGATGCACATGGACATATATGCGGCTCTCACACACACACACTTTCTAATCCAGGAGGAATTTTGACAGGCACAACCTCGAACGAAAGCAATGAACCGCTCGCATTGCAAATGATGTGAAACATGTAAAGAACTTGCTTTAATCGGATCAAGTAATCAGTTTGCAAGCGTACGCCTTTTTAGAATTCAGCAAATGCTCATTCTCATAGCGCAGAAGACACCAAACTCGCTTGTAATGTTAAGCTAATGATCATGGCAGAGCTCCAGCCATCGACTTGCAGCTAGGACATTCATACGAAGAAGGCTTTGAATCAAAATAGTCCATCGGCGAGACACCTGGAGGCCATTCGCCATGTTTAGCCACTCTGGGTTGTACCTCTCATCTTTAAGCAGCAGGGCTGTCGAAAAACGGAGGGAAATAATCGACCGATCATTTGAGAACATTGCGGTCTGACAATGTGCGAAGCTATAAAATAGGAATGAAAAGGGGCGAAAAAAATCAGCCAGAAGGGAATTGACGTGAATATTCCTCCCACAGGATACTTAAACCTCCCTCTCTGCAAGATTAAATTACTGGGGGCAGCACCAGGAGTGAGATATGGACGAGCGGAAACCCACAATTGCAGAGCGGCGTTAACGCGAGCACCGACAATCGAACCACCCAGACTGCCACCGATATCGTCAGATCTCGGATGCTACGTAGAGGATGAGCCAGGATGGTGGCGCGATGGACGTCCGCAGCGTGGACAACACTTGTCAGAGGCTGCGTGGCTACGTTGTCCGCAGAGCGCAGTGAAGCAAAACCCATTGTTGTACTATACTTCTACGCTCACGCCGTTAATGCCCCGCCGCCCCCGCCTTCATCAACCCTCAATAACGAGCGTAACAAAGTATGGTCGTATAACACCCACCGACGCACAGAGTGTGGGGGAGCCCATCACCCAGCACTAGATGTGGCCAGAGTAAACAACAGTTTCTAGTGTACAAAAAATTTGGTGCGCGCATTGTGAGCGAGAAGAATCGACAGTGAGATAATGCATCTATGCCTCGTTACTCACTTGCCAGTCAGGGTGACTGACGATGTAGCACTCACCAATTCACTCCGGCCACTCACCGGTGGACAGTCGTCTCCTAATCATTACACTCGCTCCTTGCAGCCCTCCACTGGAACACACTTCCCCTCTACATTAAGCAGTCCCCCTTCTGTAACCTCCTTCGTTTCTTCTTCGAAAGCCTAAACTCTTCTATATTTACTCAATTCCATTCCTATTCCATCCTCTCGCCCCTCCACTCCTTCCCGTCCCTCCCCTGCCCTTTCGCGACCCCGTGTGCCCTCCGTTAAGGTCACTCATTCCTCGGCCCTTACACACGCCCTGAAATCTAAAACACTCCATTTTGTGTTCCCGCTTTATTAAATGTGTTATAAAGCGCCTTGAGCTATGGCACTCTATAAATAATAAAAAAACACTTAAAATATTGCTACTATCACAGTCACTGTTCCCGTGAATCACACTTATTGATTCATCCAATCATGCTGAGGACTCGCTCTGCCAGACTGGCTGTTTTGTCTCATCATCACCGCGTTCAGGAACCACTCTGCAGGTCAAAACTCTTCCGAGTCTCCTTATGTCCGTCCTCGCCACTGCTCCACTTTGGAATTCCTTCCCACCATCTCATTTCCAAAGCACAGCAAAAGCCCCGGTTTACGTCGGGGGTACATTCCTGAAAGGTGGGACGACGGATATCGAAACGACGTAAATCAAAGTGATGTACAAGGTAGGTAGTGGCGCAGACTGAAGGAGAGGATGGACGATGCTGTCACCAACGTAAGTTTTGGTTGAGGCAAGGCTAATCGGGTCGTGGTGTCAATAAAGTGGCAACGTATTTGCAAAACGACGTGAAAGTGGGAGACGAAAATGGAGGCCTTAGGTTATTATTGTGTAGCCGCGCACAACGACTTTCATCTATTAAAACTCCATTCGTGAATGTGTTGATGGCTACTTGGCCTTGCGGGTCTTGGTGGCCCGTGGTTCTTGTAGGCCTCTACTCGGCAACCGTGATAACAAAAGTAGCTCGATGTGCATGTTCATCGCACCAAGTAAGCGGTGGGGCAGCTTGGTTGGCAGAGGCTGAGCGTTCACAGTCATCCACTCCAATTAATGCCAAACAGCTCTTTCATCGCACACATCAGCAGATGACAACACCGCGTCCCAGAGGCGGCGCCAAGAAAATATAGAAAGTGCATTTAATAATAAAATTACATTTTAAAAAGTGCCAACCACGGTGCCAAGCATTCGAATGGGAGCGTTTGACCAGCTGGCGCATGGCTCGTCGACCCTTCTGGCTAAATTGCACGCTTGCCAGACGCGCACGAAGGTAGCAATCAGTCACCGGCAGCAACCCTGGCGCCCCGATGCATTCGCGCCGGCAGGAAACTCTTCGTGGCGGAGAGAGGCGCTCTCCACTTCGGCCGCTGAGCAACGCGAGCAGTTATTTCTTTTTTTCCTCCCCCGAAATGGCACAAAATGACTCCCTCATCGGCGCATTACGTACAGGCGCTCGCGCACGGAGCTCGCCTCTCGTGCGGTCGGTCCGCTGGCCTCTGCGGCGGAGCGTCGATGATCAGACGCCTCGGGGTCACACGTGGTTCTCTGATGGCGCTCCTAATGAGAAGCCAGGACGATGGTTGTGCCGGCCGATAGCAGCTCGAGACAATTTACACTCTCCACGTTCGCAAGGCTGCTCAAGGGTTCGTTTATTTTTTATTTTTTTGGAGGCCCGAGGCTGAAGGCCTGGGGCAGGATGTCACCCGGGGTTACCTTATTCATTCGCGACAAAGCAATGCTTGTCGTGGGCTCCCTTTGCTGTGAAACCTGGAGAAAATTGGCCCTTTTGGCCTCCTCTGCCCACCCCTCCTCCCTTCCGGACAGTCTTGTGCGTTCAACCCTGAAAGCATAGTTTATCAGTTTTTCATTCGCATATTGGTAAACCTACAAGTACACTCCAGGTGCATTGTTAATTAGCGCGCGGTCTTCGAAGTGGTCATTACGCCTCCTATTGAGTCGAGTTCCCAGAGAATGCAAATGGACTCACGAGTAACCCTTCTCAAGGCATGGAAACGATCTCAAGTGGCAGTGGGGTCAGCTACGGGAGCTTTGTTGGAAGCGTCTCTCGTGCGTTAGAATCCCATCCACGGCTCAACATGTCGATGTACCCGGCTACTAATTGGTGCCTTTCCAAAAACCATTCCCCGACTCTGCGGCACAAGAAGAACACTCCATTGTGGCTGCCACTCAGAGGAGTTATCCGACCGAAAACGCATTAATTTTGAGAATCTCTTGCATCCGCTGACCTTATTGGTGAAGCGCGTGCTCAATGCGCACAGCACACAGCGCCTCGGCGGACGTGCAGTACCTTGGCTAGCAGCAGGCATTATTGCCACTTGTAAAGATGATGCCCACTTGTGCATCCATCCTCCCCTCTGCCTGCCCACCCAACCCCCCCCGCCCCCCTGCACGACAAATTGCGCAAAAAAAAACAAATTAATATCATCCCGGCCATGCCGGGCTGTTAAAAACAATCAATCGTGCAATCTTCGAACGCCAGCAAGAGCGGTGCCAAAAGTGGCATTAGGTGACGGAATGAAATTGAAGAGGGCTAAAGCATTCTGATGCGCCGTGACGGAGCGACGAGCTGCGGAGACGCACGCTGCCAGCGCTCGGCAGCCCCCCCCCCCATCTCATTCATTGCCATGCGCGGTGCCACTCGGCTGAGCAGGCCCACATACCGCCCCCACCCCCACAGCATTCTCCCCCCCTCCCTCCACAGCTCCACTCGCCTGCCACCACGAGCCCCTCCCAGGCAAGCCACCGGCGAATACATCCGGCGCTTCGTCGCTCGCCGCAAGCGCAGCCCATCAATCGCCGAGACGTCAGAATCCAGCGCCACATTTTCGAGCAATGGAATTAAGGTTCGCCGCTTTGGCATGTGACACGTTGGGCATGCCCGCTGATAAAGATTAAGTCGCTGGGTGAGCGCCGGCGAGCGCATAAGCAAAACCGCGCATTCCAATCCGCAAGCGGGGCGAGCGAGGGCACCTGACAGGTATTTACCGCTACGCCCTGGGGGAATTTTGACGCCGTCACCGAGTAACGGTCAGCACGCTGGACTTGCACATCGGGGGGGGGGGGGGAGGTGAGCCCCGTGGATTCAATCTCCCGGCGTGGTGGATTAAACAGCGGTGCAAGATTCTTTAAATTGCCCCCCACCCCCCCATCCATCTGATAGGCAGGTCGTGCGCGGTAGGATAACGAGTGGGTAACTCCCCGTCTCTTCCGAGACGTCTGGCCAGGCTGGAAGAGTAGAGCACGGGAGTAGCGCCTCGCCCTACGGAACTCACGACGTGGCGCCCTTTCCTGGCCTGCGGTGGCACGGGCAGCAGCAGCAGCAGCGACAACAACAACAACAACAACAACACACGTTATGCGGGGCTGCACCTTTAACCTTTTTTTTACGTAGGCACTCGGCTGCGCGAATGTGCACCGACCGGCTCACATTGTTCAGAGGGTCGAGGCAGCAAGGATGGATTTGCACAGCAGTGTAACAGCTGCCGCACAGAGAACCCCTGTGGAGAGCGCAGACATACGATCCGCCGTGGCTGCGGTGCCTCTCTTTGAGAACCGATACAAGACAACATAGGCCTCGTTTCCATGACGACTGGGCAACCTGTCTTCTTAGAGGTGGGATTTTACTCCGCCCATCATCTTTCTGGGTTCGATAAACCACGTAACAATTTAGATATACCCCCCACCCAGCCCACCCTCACACTCCCCGCCATAAGAATGTGGAATTTCTGCTGCTGGAAGCAAAACAACATTTTGACGTTGATCACTGATTGCGTCGAAGTCTCTCACGGCCTTTGTTTTGTCTGGCATTTGACAAAGCAACGCAGCGAGGTTTCAACCGGGGTGTTTTGGTTTTGTAAAGCCATTCAATGGCAACCCGGGTGTCGCCAGATGGATTCCTGTCTCACCGTCACGGCAACGGAATATAAGCGCGACGCGGGTTGAGAATCGGGTCCAGGCCACAAGCCTGGGCCGCGTTGCTATGGGAACATAGACTCTCTGTGGTGAGCCAGTGCTGAGCCAGGTCAGAGCCAGGTCAGAGCCAGTGCTGAGCCAGTGCTGAGCCAGTGCTGAACCAGGCCAGAGCCAATGCTGAGCCAGGTCAGAGCCAGGTCAGAGCCAGTGCTGAGCCAGGTCAGAGCCAGTGCTGAGCCAGTGCTGAGCCAGGTCAGAGGCAGTGCTGAGCCAGTGCTGAGCCAGTGCTGAGCCAGGTCAGAGGCAGTGCTGAGCCAGTGCTGAGCCAGTGCTGAGCCAGGTCAGAGGCAGTGCTGAGCCAGGTCAGATCCAGTGCAGAGCCAGTGCTGAGCCAGGTCAGAGGCAGTGCTGAGCCAGTGCTGAGCCAGTGCAGAGCCAGTGCTGAGCCAGTGCTGAGCCAGGTCAGAGGCAGTGCTGAGCCAGGTCAGAGGCAGTGCTGAGCCAGTGCTGAGCCAGTGCTGAGCCAGGTCAGAGGCAGTGATGAGCCAGGTCAGATCCAGTGCAGAGCCAATGCTGAGCCAGTGCTGAGCCAGTGCAGAGCCAGTGCAGAGCCAGTGCCGAGCCAGGTCAGAGCCAGGTCAGAGCCAGTGCTGAGCCAGGTCAGAGCCAGTGCTGAGCCAGTGCTGA
>CM025611.2:7046669-7079338 GCA_014621495.2 Entosphenus tridentatus
CCCCCCCCCCCCCCCCATTGTAGCGGTCTGGCTCCTAGGGACGTGATTGTGCGTTTGCCCCCCACCCCCCCATGTATTTATGTACCTCATCTCGACCCGTCCCATCAACCCAAGGCCACATCTCTTGGAGGTGGTTGGGTGTCTTGTGGGTCAGAGACACCAATGAGTGAATGTATAGCAAAGCTAAAACAATCTTATTACGTTTGCATTTAACTTAACTTGAGGATATTTCTACGAGAAAGGGAGAAACATTTTTTTTGTTTGAACTAATTTGCCCCTTGATGTGTGCATTAAAAAAAAAATCTCGCTTGAAGGAATCTCGGTTCTATGTAATCTTGTGATGTCTGCTCCTGTGAGCCATCGTCTCACAACGCGAGGCTGCATGCGCCGCTCGCTCTGCGAGACACCAAACCGGATGCCTGGCGACTCGACGAGGAAACGCGCAATTGGAATGAATTGGAATATATTTGCACACACATAACAGACAAAGGCGAGAGACGTTAACTTGGCGACAGTCCCGCGTGATGCAAGCGAGCGGCAAAAACAGCTTCCTGGCTGCGCCTGCCTTGTCCGTCATTGTTTGTCGCCCAAATAATTTCGTCAGATACCCACCCCCCTCCTATCACCCTACCTCCCCACCTCTCCCATCACCCACCACCGTGCGGAGGGTACATTGTGTGCTGGTGGCGATGCGAGCCGTGGCTGTTTGCACTCGCCAGGTGCGGGATGGGCAGACGCACTCAGCTGATCATCTGCGAGACAATTAGCCCGCGGGCTCGTGGGACGGACGCGTGGGAGGTTTTGCATCGCGATGAGTTTGCTGCGGGTCCCGCGCACGCGCGGAGCGGTCGGAGTGGGGGTGGCGGCGGGCGCGCGCTGCGCCGTGAACCCGGCACGGGCACCTAAAACCTCACTTTCGATTCTACAGCCTCACGGCTAGCGGTCACTACGAGCGATGGGTTTTTGTTTGGGTTGGTTTGTACGGCGCAATGAAGAGCGAAGATATTACAGATTCACGTTCGGAGTGATTTTAGACATTCGATTGCTTTGCCCTGAGCATGGGTTAATTTGCCGAAACACCACCCACCCATCCACTCAGCTACCCATACACTCAGCCTTTTGCTTGCTTAACCACTCGCTCACACTCATTCCACCCATCCACACACTCATCGGTTTACTCACTTAACCACTCACCCACTCACCAGCACACACATCCACCCACCGCCTTCAAATGTATGTACGTGACAGCGCAAAGTAATGTGGTTTATTGTTTGGTGCTTGTAGCCGCAGCAGCGCACACAGGATGAAGAGTCTGTGATTTTCTTTTTTTACACTTGTACATTACGTGTCTGCATCTTTTACGTGGGTTGTGTGGATCCGGCCGGTTTGGGGTTGAAGACGATGACCTTATCGTGATTGTTCCCCACCCTGTGACGTTGATAACCCACAACAGATGTCATCAAAACGGCGAGCAAATGCCGGTCATAAACCTCCTGGTCAGAAGACCAACTACTCGTGGCGAGTGATATCTGAACCAGTCCTGGGCCCCCATCCCTGCATAAGCCTGGACTGACCACTGCGGTGAAGTGTGGTCAAACAACCTGCCATGACCGGCACAGTGTGAGGAAGCGTTGTCTCGTACGGTTGCCGAGTTTACGAAATGTAAATTAAATCAAATGCTTTACCTCACCAGGTAACAGCCAACAGCAATAATCACACGAACGTGATATATTTCACGTAACACTAATTTACGTGCATCATAGTAATTTTAACGCCACGTTTATATTAATTCGATTTACTATATTTTAAGTGATAATTCAGAGCCCATTGCCATGTTGGGGAGAGGTTCCCTCCTTCGGCTACCGGTCCCTCGTTGCTTGGGCTACACCGCCAGCCATCTCCTTCCTGAGACGTGTCGTGCCCGAGCCAGCTCACCTTTCTCACCAATCAGAACGATGCCTCTAACTTTGGGCGCCACGGTCGTGAGATGTTAACTACGTCTCCTGGTATGGAGGTGGTCGTTGGTTCCATCCCGACCGTAATGGCTGCTGTATATTTGGAGTTTGCGTGTCTCTCTCCCCCATGGTCGCGTGGATTTTTCTCCGGGCTCCTCCGGTTTTTCCCTTCCACATTTAGAAACAAAGTGCGTTCATAGTATTTGGCTGCAATACATTTCCACGTGGTAATCCACTTCCTTGAGCTATTATTTGTGGCCAGGTCGCTTCTGCAAAAGCGCCATATAGCTCAGTGGGCCTTACCTGGTCAAATAAAAAATATTTTAAAGTTCATTTTGAATGTTGGTTTCACTTGCATACGTTCTCTCACCCACATGCTCCCCGTGCTGTATCTTGGCGTCAATAATGATGTTGGAAATCATTAATCGAGAAGAGCCAGAGGTTGATGGACTACAATGTAAAAAAAAATTGGTGAAACAGAGATACGTTTGTCTATAATTTAAAGTGTTAACTTTGTGCCATTCCCAGCAGTCTCTTATCCACAGCTCTCTGTACAGTATTATTGTCTTATCTCGAAAATCCATTGTATCATCATAACTATGCTGTCATTTTTATATCTTAACTGTGTAATTTGATTTAGTATTTTTTTGCCGCTCTAGCATCTTACACCCTTCAGCGACGACGAAAAAATAGTTCCAGGCACCTTCACTTCCCCGCATCGCAAGCACCCAGATGCATTCTCCCGTTATCTGTGAGCTCAACGATAACCTTGGGGGCAATGTTATCTCGGACGGGATCTCTGCTGCAGTGCACAACTTTATCTACAAGGGCTCAAAACAGCCCGTCCTGCAGTCCCCCTGGATCCACTCGTGACCCGCACGGGGACGGCCGAGGCGATACAATGTGACGGCGAGACGGGGACTTTGGGAATATCCTGATACCGACATCAAATAAAGACGGGGATTATCTGCGAAACACGCTCGCGTCGGCCGATTCAGCGGGCAGCTTGAGTACTGCGCTATAAGTACTCGGTGAAACGTAATATGCTACGGGCGGTGTGCACCGATTTCTTATCGGCGCGTGCCATCTCCTCTGATGTACGGCACCGAAAAACGTGGTCACTAACGTCGAAATAAATGAACCCCCCCCCCAAAAAAAATATCTGACAGTGCGCAAAGACGCACGAAAGTGCATGCGTTGGATAACGCCGAGAGATGGTAAAGGGAAAGTTTCAAGTTTCAAGTTTCATTTATTTAGGTATAGGAACGAAAGGAACGTGTGCGAGATTATTGTCATGGATTGGTTCGAACCGATCGGTAGAGTAAGTGGACTCGGGGCAGGACGCGTCGCGCGGCCAGAAGGAATGGAGGTCGATGGTCGAGACTCATGATGGAGCGGCAGCCAAGGAATGGAACGCGTCTGAGAGGACGTCCACCGAGAAGATGGAGCGAAGAAAGCCGGTCGTGCACAAGGCGCTGTGTGGATTGTCACATTTGATCGCGGCTTGGGGATCCCTGCATCCAGCAGTGGATTGATCATGGCTGATGATGATAGCCAATAAAACGTGGCACTCGGTAAAAAGAACATACCATCACTGTAACCGGTTTGTTATCCAGTGGCCTTTAATGATAACGCTGGGCATCAGCTTAAGAGAGTTTAGCATTTTCTCTTTGAAATGTCTCTTGGCTCATTAGTTACTTTTTTGGTACATATTACGAATCTCAATCTGGTGATTAGCGCTGTAGCCGCTCGGACTTTGCAATTAATGTTGAGACAAGGCATCATCATCTCTTTTTATTAATGCCAAATTGTCAGCGCTGGTAAGCTCGCGGGCGTTTAGCCCTGTATTTGCAGACGGTTTTAATTGAGCTGCGGGCGGCGCATGGAAGCACTGTGTTTCCATCAATCGCGAACATCTACGGGAGGAGGAGGAGGTGGAGGGGGTGCGCGGGTGTGCCGGTGAATTTCCACAACACAAGGGAGCGTGCATGTGGCACCGCGTAGAGGTGAAAGCACTTTCGCCATCCTTGATCCTTGACTTAACCACACGCGATCTTCAGCACGTAAAGCGGGAACACGTGGGTCAGACAAAAAAGCCAAATTAGAGACCTCAGGTTGACTGCTGAGAAAAAGTAAATGGGCCCGGGCAGTACGCGTCGCCAGTTTGTGTGTGTATGTTGAACTTCTTCCGCACCGTACGTTGCCAACTCTGCTAATTGGAGGAGAGGGGGTAGGACAATGAGGGATACGGTGAAAGGTTGTGCCTGTTTATGGAATGGTGGTAGCTAAAAGGGGGGAACAACGCCGCAGATGACGTCCACCGTGGAGATGGAGCGATCAAAGCAGCTCATGTGCAGGAGCTGGAATGGATCGCGACATCGCTGGATCGTGAGGGGTGGCGACCGCTTTGGGTGGTCCTTCATCCAGCAGTGGATCGATCACGGCTGACGATGATTAATCTGGAACAGACGGAGAGGAGGCGCGGATGAAGCCCTTTTCTTAACTCGCGGGTCAGAAACACGGACACACCAACAAAGGCAACGGAGAATGAACGCTAGGAAGTGCGCAAGGGAGCGTGGCGAGAATCACGACTGCGTAGAACTCGAGTTGCAGAGGACACTCAGCTCGGGCGCCAGTTGACAGATGGGAAACATGTAACGACCGCATGGGGTGGAAGGACAATAAACTCAACACAAAAAGCAGCTATAAGGAACGTAGTTTTTCACGTATATTTAAAAGTGCCATTGCTCCAATGGCCTCCCAATATCAGAAGGAAGAGCGTTCCAGACGGCCGCAGAAGCGCATCTGAAAGCGCGCGGTGCGGTGTCGGTATTTGTTTGAGGGCCAGCTCGCGAGATGGTTTATGCAAAGCGCCATTTAAAGGAGGAAGGAATTGATGTTGAAGAATGGGAGAAATTGGGCGAGGCGTCCACCCAGCCGGGGGATGTTCTGTGGAATTTGCACAGGGGCAGCACGCTGCCTTTGATTGCTCCGTACAACAGAACCTCGCATGCAGATACGAGCCTTTACTGAACCATGGCGCAGTGTTAAGTATTATAAATGATCTGTGCACTTTTGCTTGATATTTTACACGCGTCGTCCATTTAAAATGATGACAGTGATGATGACGGCGACGATATCTAGCTAATTGACCGTTTACAGTTAATAGTTTTGATGCCTTGAGGATGACGACTGCGAGTGAGCATGCGACGAAACGCATTAAAAAAAATCTATGTTATCGCTTTCCTTTTGATTCCTCTTTCACTTTTCTCTTTTTCATTTTGCTCTCTCTCTCTCTCTCGCTCTCCTGCTTCTCTTTACCACCTTAGATCACAAAAGGAACGAGGATTCGTCTTTAGATCCAGCTAGAAGACACAGTGAAAGACCCTTGCAGGCTGGCTCCGTTTTCTTTCGATGTTTAGACTCGTAAAAAAATATCAAAATAACACATCAGCTACAGATCTCTCGTGCGCTGCGATACGTGTTGACCATCACCTTGGCAACGCAAATATTTTTTTTGCATGAAAAAAACCCCCAAAAAACTAAGAGCACATCATGTAATGCGATTAAATATTCAGGATTTACATGCAGCACAGTTCTGCAGCCCCGCTGAGATTTGAAATTTCGCGAGACGGCGCGGCCGTCCTATTGGGTCCCCGGCTCTTGCAGAAGTGTGATTAAAGCTGCGCGCACGTGGGCGGGATTGATCCGAGTGTCGATAATGAGATTTAGTCGAAGGGCAAAGCCATAATTACAGAGCCGCCGCGCGTCGCACACAAACACAATCTCCCGTCGCAGAGCGCGCGTCCTTGTATCGAGAGGCAGGGTCCCAGTGAAGATTGTGCCGCCCGCCGTCCAGGGCCTCGGTAATTAATCGCCCGTGCGCACGCATTCTGCGGCGCCAACCGGAGCCATCAAAAGAGAGAGAGAGAGAGAGACTCCCTCGTCTCTTTCTCCGCCACCGTGAGCAGACAGCACCGGCAGCTTCGCAGCAATTAGAATGCAACAGCCTTCATCTATTCACTGCTGGATTATGCTACGTCCTCTCCCGCACTGCCCCAACGCGCCTACAGCTCCCTCCGCTCCGCGCCCAAGCCGTTGCCATGCCTCATTGTCCCACCGTGCAAGGATCCAGCACTGCAGCACTGGTGGACAGCGTCATGGCAATAGCAGGACAAAGGAGATTCATCGTCGTCATCAACAGCCGTTATCTATGCACCGGTGGATGGACGCCTCCCCAAGGCGTTGTCATCTTCCTCGACCGCGCGACGCGACGATCCATTTTCGCGATCCACACGAGGCGGTTTTCATCGCTCCGTCTCCCCGCAGTATGGAAATTCCTCGAGTGCATTCCCTCTCTAAGCTGCCGCTCCTCCTTTGGCCACAACGACAAGCGATCATCCTCTTCTCGCGACGCATCCTGCCCGAACCCAACGTACTCTCCTTGGCAGTCGACATTATTGCAAATAGCACCCCTCCCGTGATGTGAGTCCACTGGCGCGGAAGAAAACGGAACGGAGACTGGCAAAAAAGAACGCACAGAGGATTCGTCGTGGAAGAGACTCGCGCGCGCGCTTGGCAATATTACGGCGCGAGTAGATTGCCCCTTAATCCTGGTCGCCCAAACGATCTTGACCGAAATGGCAAAAGTTAAATTGCCGTCTCTTGACTTTGTCCTCACGTTCCATTTGATCGCCGCCTGAACCACTGCGGTTAAAGGGGGGGGGGGGGGGGGGGGGGGGGGAGGAGAACGGGGTGCTCTCGGAGTCTCGATATGTCTGGCCATGCATGCAGGCTGCTATTGGCCGCATTTGCATGATTTATACCGATGGTCAGTGGACAATGACGACATTGGAACAGAGACGGGGAGGGTGGAGAGAATTGTTAATATCGAATCGTAATTTGACTTGGCTGTGATTACGGAATGAATTGAGGGGTTAAATGCTCATACCCCCCCCACCGCCCTCCCTCTGAACCCCCTTCTAATTAACGGGAAAGGTTTGGCCACGGCTCCAGGCCAATGAGGCGGTGGTCCAGAAAACGAGATAATGCTGCAAGCCCTGCCAGACCAGCTGGCATTAGCACTTTTGCAAAGATCACGCTACGCCGCTTACGGAGCGCTGATGCGACGCCTCACGTTCGCTGCACCGGTTCGGCAAAATGCAGCGTGAATTTTGACTGTTACGATTGTTACCGTCCAGAAATGGCTATTGTCATAATCATCAGCAGCAGCAGTCATGGTCGATCCACTGCTAAATGAAGGCCTCCCTGAAGCTGTCGCCCACCACCTTCCACAATTCTGGAATGTCATCATCCACCTAGCAGCTGCACATGAGATGATTAATAGCTCCGTCTCCTTCGGTAGACATGCCTCTAAGAGCCGCTGCATTCCTCAGATGACTCTCCGTTATTGGATTCGATAATTGCATTAACCCTGGGAATGTTCTCTCGCCAACGTGTTTCCTCTTACTGTCTCCAAATGTAATTCCAAGCGGACACGCATCTCTCCACGCTACTTTGCGCAACTTTTCCGCTTTTGTTTCTATATTTATAATTAATAACCGCGATGTGTCTAATGACCATATGTCACAACCGCTGATTGTAATTTAGCGCATTTTTAAAAAAAATATGCTTTTACAATTCCGTGTGTCGAATTGCCATTGTGATGTGCTCCCAGAAAGTGGAGCAATATTGAACCTTGAAATAAATTCCGGCTTTCATCTTTAAAAAAAAACACCTTCTGGAAGCTGTAATACACTTTGATGCCTTTATATATACACACACTGTTTGAAGATGCAGCAATGAAATACAAACATTTAAAATAAGACTAAGGCAATATTTGCTGGGGCACATTGTGCGTGCAACACAATTTCGCTGGGCGCACTATTCCTTTACAAGAAAGAAATCACCTTCGGATTTCAGTCCCAGTGATTTTTTTTTCTCTCTCTCTCTCCTGGATTTTTCATATAGCTGCTCAGTCCACTGCTTAAAATATAATCATTCTCTATCGAGGCCTGTATGACTGGTGACGTGAAGGTGTAATCACGTTGGTACAGACAGTACCACTCGCCAACAACAAACAAACAAACATTATTCGTATAGCCGTAACAGACTGTTGGGGAAAGTGCTGCTAGCAAGCACCTACGAAGGCTGGAATGGCACACGAAGGGGTTCGTGGCCATCACCACAACCGACCGCCTTTGTATCTCTAGTGGCGATGCTTACACACCGCACCAGGGCCGAGGACCGGTTCAGATAACTGGCACTGGTGTTGGTCGTGAGCGGGAAATGAACTCGGATCGCCGGGTTCGCAGCGCTGCGTCAACAGCTGTCGACGCGCGCGCACACACGCGCGAGTGGATACACACCCGCCACCAACAGAGCTCGCAGACTTCATTACATGTCACTACGGTACTGCATAGCGACTGTGAACTTACTGCCCCAGCTTCGCAAAACGAGCACCTCGGTTTTTGTTATGTTTCTTCTTCTTTTTGTTGCCCGTTTCAAGTGTGGTGTCTGCCATAGCCACCGCAGGTGGAATAAGGGTCCCGTGCCACTTGCTCTCTAGCCCCTCGTGGATTTTACACGTGGTGGTGGTGGTGGTTGGGGGGGAGGCGGCTCCACATGAACAAAGCCGAGGTTAAGTGCCCAGATTCCTACCTGTCTCTGGACTCGCCCCGTCGCCCAGCCAGTCAAACAGACCGCGGAACCATTACCAGCAATGGGTTTCTCCTGCGTCCCCACACCCCCTCCACCCCCCAATAATTTATTCTCGGTGACAGTTCCATATCGTCCTCCATCCGAACGGCCAGGCTCTCAGCCACCAACCACCAACCGACCATCACCACAGCCACTACCCCGCAATCGTCTCTCGATCAGAGCCTGGGCTACCCTCCCCCCGCTATCACCACCCTCTGCCTCCAGTTCTGGAGTGTCGGGTCAGTAGGCAGCTCGCCACACGACGGAGGGACGCGTCCCCTGCAAACCAACGGCTCCCGCCCACCCCTCCCCCCCCCCGCTCCTCTCATCCCGCCACCTCTGATCTGCCCCGACGCCCATCACTCAAAGCGGTGGTCCATCTCCATCAGCACAAAAACGACGATCTCAGCAATTCTGCAGCACCACTTAAGTGAAATGTGACGCAGAGATATCGGAGGGGGGAGAGGGGGGGTGGGGGGAAAGGGAAATTAATGCAGCTTTCCGAAGCAGCGAATGATAGCCGAACGTGTATTTTTTTTGTTTTGTTATTGTCCGCTAAAGCTTTTAAGCTGCATAATTAATGCACGCCGCATTAATGATGTAAAGTTGTGCGACGGCGCTCGTGGAAGCGACTCCGGACGACGTTGTGAGCGCATTGGCGGAGGGAGCACCGACGTGCACGTGGCCAGGCAGACGAAAAATCACATCGCGTTGGATTTGTCAGCTCTGCTACATATCGGGAGGGGGGGGGGGAGAAGACGGGACGTGCGACAATTGCATTACAGAAGTGGGGGGTGGGGGGGGCCGGGAACGGGAAAAAGCTGCACGTTTCAAAAAAAAAAAACACCACTGCTCCCCAACTTTTTTTGAGCACAAAGGAGAATGGATCTGTGCAACGCACGGAACAGTAACCTGGAAATTGAATCATCCAAATTAGTTCAGCAGTCATTTTTCATTTTTAAGTGAACCGGACACGTTGTGGACTGACTCAACAGTATTTCCAGAGGACACCCCTGGTTATATTTTTTTTTTTCTGGCGGGGCTGGGCCTTGCGCTCAAAGAGATATTTATCACGGTGACATTTGCCTGCGCCCGGGAAACAAAAAAAAGTGCGTGATACCTTGTAATTCTGGCAGCTGGCAAGAAGTGCTGCTCGTTGGCTTTCATTTGCCAGTAACACGCTTGTTTGTGTTTATTTTTTTGCCACGGTTTGTGACCAATAAACGTCCCTAAATAAGTGCGTTGAATAAACAAGGCTCGCAGAAGGTGTGTGTGTGTCTTTTTTGTATAACGGTGAGTGTAAGGCGATAAGGATTCCTTCCTAAAGTGATTTCCTACTCAAACCAATATCATTTCGACGGTGCTCATCACCTGCTTACAGCCTTGAGCCAGTGGTGAAAATTCCTTATTCCTATGGCAGGGGGCGAGTATATCCTTAGGACAACCTCTGTGGACTCTTCCCACCAAGTAGTGCTAATTATTTTGACCCTAGAGGGATGATGGGCTGAGTGAACTACCAAACAGTTAGATTATTTATATTATTTGGCTGATAAAAATGTCCACAATGATAAGCCACTTCGTTGAGCTATTATTTGTGGCCAGGTCGCTTCTGAAAAATAAACTAAGAGCTCAGTGGGCTTAAACTGGTAAAATAACAAAAAACATTGCTCAGCTTTATTTGTATTTTTTTACGCGATTTTTGTTTACCTTTCCTATACTTGGCACTCCTATCGTGTGTTGGTATTGTTTGTTGCTGTAACGTTCTGATCTGCCCCTACTGGACATGTGTGAAAAAGATCTTCAGAGCTTAAGGGATGCATCAGGTATAAATAAAGGTTCTGATTCTGAAACGTAATTTGAACTCGCAACCTTTATGATTGCGAGCTGTGAGCTTTGCTGCTGAGCAGCAGCGTATTCTTCCCAGCATCCCATAGATTCTACCGAACTCCCAAGCCTTTAGAATCATTATTATTATGCTGCTTTAACAATAGCATTAGCAATCTATTTCCATAAATGTACCACTGGTTTGGTAAATGTGACAGGACTCCACATGCTTCCCATTGGGCCCATGGGATTTTACTGCCTGACCTCAAAAAGCTTAATTTGATGTACATCTACAATCGAGTCAGATGCTCCCTGTTGGCTATTAAATAAAAAACACGGACATTTCAATAGTAGATGCTGCATTTCCCTAATTAAGATTCCATAATTGAACAGAAGAATTATGAATGTGAAACATTGGCACAGCGTAATAACATTACTGACAAAATGCCAACTGTATCGCCAAGACTTCCGTGGCTAAATCGCTGCTCATTTTTATTAAACTTGGAAAGACTCGTGGTGTCACGCTGAGACTGTCAATTTTGTGGTTAATCACTCCTCTGAACCATACTTTAGGAAACACTTAATAACAAAGCATAGTATTTTTGGAATAAAAGAGGAGAACACATCTCTTTTGCACAATGAAGAAAAAAATGTTTGGGAAAAAGATAAAAGTGCCACCGTGAAATTTCCTGCTTGCCACTTTCTAGCAGAACGATCTCCAGTCGAGGCAATTTTATAGCCCCGTTCGAGGGTATTTGGCCTACTCTTCCACGCGTGCCAGACATCTTGAAAGAGGTGGGAATACCCACACTTTGGAAGTGGGGTGAGGGGATTTAAGAATGTCACCGTGATTTAAACTGCCTCGCCAAAAGATCACATCCTTCAGGCCCGCACCTCTGGTTTGCATGTCCAGTGGGCCAACCTTGACCCAGGCCCGAAGCGTTAACTGTTGAAGCATCAAAAGAAATAGGACTAACATGGCATTAATATGGACAACACAAAGTTATTACTGCCGGAGTCTTTTAATTAAGAAAGACACTTTAACCGAGTGCTTGTCAAATTCACGAGGACGCTTATAAAAAAAAAAATCAGACACAACATAAATCACCGAATTGGCAGTGACCAAAAACTCTTTCACGGTGGTGGTCAATAGATGAATTACATCTTTATCAGTTTCACGAGCACAAGTAACCGCGAGACGAAGTCCCTAGGGCAGGCAGCTGTTTTGCCATCTCAGCTATCCTCGAGCTTAAGCCTCCCATCACAACAACACTCCCCACTTGCCCTTTCTTTTCCATTTTCTCCTAAATTGTGTTGTGTTTTTTCCCTGCGAGCCACAGAAAGAGCTGCCACCCTCCACCCCGCCAGACTCCTTGCCCCCCCCCACCCCTTAAGGAAGGGGGCTGCAAACGCTCGGCAGTTTGATGCGTAACCATTCAAAAAGCGTTCTTGTTTAACGCATTTTATTAATACAATCCGGAGGCTCACACTCAATGGGAGACCTCCGTAAAAGTAAAAAAAATTCCCCATATCAATTGCTTCGTCTCCAGGTTTAACCCCAAGCCGTTCCCTATAGCAAGGGACGGTTCATGTCAAGCTCCTTACCAATTCCCCGCCCACCCCACACTCTCTCTTCGTGCTGCAGGGGCCGTGTGATGGTAGCTGTTGTCGTAATTCTGCCGCTGCTGCTGCTGCTGGTTGGTGGTGGTGGTGGTGCTGCTCAGCTGATGACTTGCATACCGAGCACGAGACATGCGTGCAGCCCGGCAAAGGCAGCCAAAAACATGATTTGGAGCCACGGACTTTTTATTTAGTTTATCTAATTGTTACACACAGGCGCTCCGAACGAACAAACATCGGCGTGTGGCCCGTGCGAGTGATAACGATGAATAAAGCACTGATGTATGATCCACACAGACATTATGATGATGATGATGATGTAGATGATGATAATGAAGGTGATGCTGATGATGTTGCTGAAGGTGATGCTGCTTGTGATGAGGGTGCTGATGAGGGTGATGATGATAATGGTACTGATAATATATGACAACCATGTTGTGCGGATCATGGCGGTTTACTTATTGGAACATACTTCACTATTATGCCGGGTCGATGCACAGATGTGGTGGTGGGAGAGTGGGGCTATAGATGTACAGCACAACACTTCATTTAGCTGTTCTGCAATATTCTCTCCGCCACATAGCCCTGGCAGCAGCCGAAATCAGCAACCTGTCATGCATTCAGGTCACCCATTCAACCGCTGTCCATCATGCTTAACCCAGCTTTCATTCCGATATCTGTGTGTATGTATGTTTAACTTGTATCGCATCGTACGCACGTCAACCGTGCTAATCGGAGGTGCACAGATCTGACGAGATCGGACACATTGCGGATGATTTGGTCATAGTCGTGCGCATAGCACGTGCACCTATGAACACATGCCTGTGTACGAAGAGTGTTCCGAGTATGAGATAGAAAATCCACAAGTAGATATGTACCGTATGTTGCACTTCATTAGCACCCTACGTAGCCAACCGCGCTGATCGTAGATGCGGGGAAAGGACAACAAACTAAACACAAAAAGCAGTTCTAATGAAATAAGTTTTTAATCGATATTTAAAGAACATAGCGTCAGCAGCTTCCTAATATCGGAAGGAAGAGCGTTCCAGACGGCCGCAGAAGAGCATCTAAAAGCTCGCGATGCAGTGACTGCCTCCGTTTGATGGACAGCCAAAATCCGCTGCTGCGATGATGATGACGATGGAGTTTATTCGTGGTCAGCACTTTGTGTGTAACACGTTGTTTTATTTGTTGTTGTTGGCAAAACAGTAACCCCTTACGTAAATGGATCGCAATACGATATGTCCTGTACGCAAGACACGGCTAGCAATAAGTCGGTGGAAATGTTGATTATCTCTGAGTTAGATGTTGTTGTTTGACTTCCCCCATTATTTCATCATCATGAGCCCTCGGCCAGAGCTCAGCATCTCGATGAGGACCTCCCCACGTCCTCGTGGCTCCACGGTGCAAGATCCATCTCACCCCGGCACGTTAACAGATCTTTGCCTGGCATATCGTGTGAGTGTAGGAAGTAACGTTTGCACTAAGAATAATTAGTGCATTATATTATAATACTTGGCACCAAATGTAAAGGCGCAGCCCTGCAATTGCTCGCTCAAGCGGAAGGGCCTCCGCTTGAGGGAGCTCCAGAGAGACCCTTTTAGAGGTGGCAGCCCAAAGAAGAACTAGCCAGAGAGGACGGTCACCGTGGAGATGGAGCGGCGACGTGAGCAGCTTGTGGATCGTTGCCTCTTGTGACGGTAAAAGATAACAACAGCTTAGGCAGGGGGTGGGGTGGGGTGCTTCATATGGCAGTGGATTGATCATGGCTGATAAAGTTGATGTTTTTTTTTTTGTAATTCAGCTACCAATTGGCTGATGGGGCAGAACAACATTTATTTATATGGACACAGAACAAGAGTTCTGCTTATCTGTACGGATGAGATGAAGATTGTTCATATCATCCATGGGATCAGTCATATACCAATGATGCTGTAGCTCACGTGAACACCACAGGCACTTTTGCGCACCAGTCATTCCTGGCAGGAAGCAGGTGGATGACAACCGAGACCCCCCCCTACCCCCTTTGTGAACCTTCTCGGTGTATCGTCCCTCGGCATCAGCTTTTTTTCGATGAACTCCCTCCAGACAACACGAGTCCACGACGCAGCTATTCATCACAATTTGTTACGAGCAAAGCCATTAATCCAAGCAAGCGCGAAGTTAGTCCTGTATCGGAGCATCTTTCAGGAGCCTCCAATTACATGAACCACTTCCCACTTTAAAGCAAAAAAAAAACACGGCTTCTTCTTTCACTTGTTTCGCGCGCTGTAACTTTATCACAATTACGCTGCCACCTTCACACACGCTGTGAGAAGCAAGCCCTCCGCACGAGGGAGACGAAGGGAAACGGGCCAGGTCCTTCTTGGGTGTCCCTCTAGACCTGGGGGGGTGGTGGGGTGGGGGGGGCTTTCAACCAACTTAACTCCACTTCCGAACTTGCTAGATCTTCGCTGCGCACCGAACCAAATAAAAAAAGACGCATTCCAACTGCGCAAGAACAACTAAGGAAGGGTGGAGAGGGCCCGGGGTGATGTCTGGTGCCATGCCGCGCAATGCGCGACCAATGGAGAGGGATGTGGGGGAGTGTTGGGGGATCTGTCGACAACTGAACGGCAGCGAGGAGCGTTCCGTCTGCACCTGCTTCCGAAAAGGGAAGATTTATGATATTTTTTAAACCGTTTACGGTGTATGTATATGCGTGTTTCTAAGTTACGTATCATATTCTATGTACGTTTGTTGAATTTCTTTCGCACCATACACGTAGCCATACCGCGCTAAACGGAGGTGCCAACCGCGCTTTCTCTAAGTTATATATGTCTGGGTGTTTAGTATCACGAAAGTGATGTCATGCCACGTGACAGCATTTCCAGATTTGAAAAACAGGGAAAGTGATGTCATAGTTACATATTCCAACATTTCTTTTAGGAAATCCGAAATTTCACGTCTCGCCCTGATTTTCACATTTTCCTGGATTCGTCCTAAAGTTGGAAGCTGTTATTATCGGGACAACGATTGCACGCGTTTCTATTCCTGTCTCTCATTCTAATACCCAGAACGCGTATCTCGGTGCCTATAATTCCGCGCGGTTTTCAGCGTCTCTTCCATTTCCCACACCCATGTCCACGTCTCTGATGCACGCGCCGTACGAAGTAGCAGCCAGAGGAGGCAACGCGCCCCAAAGGAATGCCCACCACTGAGGAAATGAAGTGATCAAATTAGGTCGTGTGCAATGAGCTATTAAAACTCGGTGTATGTTGGCGTGTCTTTAAGACATGTGGCCTATGTCGAAAACCAAGACAAACTCATGTCATGAGACAAAACCTCAACATTCATCCATGGCGCTGACCGAAAGAGAATTAAAAGGCCGTAAAGATGCTCACGTTTGGGGCAATGACCCTTTCATTTCTTCGAAGCAGAGAGATCTGATACTCTCAAAATTGAAAGAGCTCCTCTGGACTGACGTGGAGTCAAACATTGCATCGCAAAAATCAACAACTGGAAAGGTGCAGCCCTGAAATATCTTGCTCACGCCACTGTTGGCAGATGGGCCTCCATCATGATCCTGCTGCAACACGACAGCCCCCTGACTTACGAATTGGATTGCGTGCCTATTTCACCTGCGATTACCGCTCTGAACCCGATTGACTGGCGATCGCATCTAAGAGGCCCCTTGTCAAGACAGACGAATTCGACACCGCCCATTTTGTCCGCTTTCCCTTCGGCACTTGATATGAAGATACTGCTGGAATGCCTCGCCCCCTGTCCCTCCAACGTCCACGTGTGCGCGGTGCTGCTTCGTTCCCCCGTGCGTCCTCCGCACTCCAAACAGAAAACACAGCCAATGTTGACAAAGGCCCCATCTGACATCTGGCCAAATCTCGGCAACAGTGACTCACCCCTGCAAACGTCACCGCTGCGGCGCAAACAAAACCTCTGCAAGCGCTCCCACGCGTGCCGATTAGCTAAAGTGCACCCATCGGCGGTGGGATGTTGCCCACGGTCACCGCACTGTGTCGTGGTTAGCATGCCAGACTTGACAATCCTTTCTGTCTAAGCGTTGCGAAAAAAGGACCATTTCCATATGTTTGTATTTGTTTATTTTTTAAAGCCACGCACACAGAGTTATTGGCGAACGCCGGGATCGATTCCATCTCCCGCCGTAGTTAGTCGAGACCGCTGGCAAAATCCTCGACCTCGTGTGCGAACTTTTCGTGTGTACCTTACTTGGGAACCTCACGTGTGAACCTTACCTGTGAAACTTACTTGGGAACCTTACGTATAGAATTGGCAACTGTCCTTCATACCCCCCCCACCCCCAGCCTACTGTCCACCCACCACTGTGCAGTGCAAATGGGTCCGGGTTGTTGTTGTCGTCGTCGTCGTTGTTGTTGTTGTTGTCAGCCTGCAATTTCACCACTGCTGGCCAAAGTCCTCTCCCGTTTCATGCCATTCCTTAATTTCATCTTGCTGCCAATTCGTGCCGCTGTCTTACTCCGCTTCTGTTGCCGTCTCTCGGTGTCCACTCCACGGCTGGTTACGAACGGGCACGCCACAATCACTCAGTCAGTCAGTCGATCGGCAGGTCAATCAACGGTGGGTGTCCGAGCACGCGCCGCTGCTCCACGAACCCAGCGGACCAGAGGTCGATTCCCACTCGCAGACGCCAACATCAGTGACGATTAAATGAACGGCTCCTTGGCGTCCCCAAGGTCGACTCAGCCTTAAATGAGTACCTAGTGCAGTGTGTTGGGCGTGGCGCTGGCCACCCACACACGTCGTGTGCCGTGCTGGCCTCAGAGGTGCTCGCTAGCGGCACTTACCTAAAGAGTCTGCCAAAGGCTATATGGGGGATCTTTGTCCTCTTCAAGGGTAGCTGGCCATGTGTTTGAAGAGGAGGCCGCAAATACACCGGAGATTAGCTCTGCATAGCTCCCTCGACTGTCCCTCTCGTAGTCTCGCGGGGGCCGCGCTGCCGGCGGTGGCGTCAGTCAGCAATTGCGGAGCTGCGCCTTTACGTGCGGAGAGAGAGAGAGAGAGTCGGGGTGCACCGAGCGAGATGCAATTTACTTCTTTTCAGCTTCCTTCCCCCGCAGTAGCCAATTCCTGAATGTCTGAACGCATTTGCCTCCCTTGTAGCGGGCCCCACTTGCGAGCCACTTTGTCTGCCCGCGACGCAACGGGGAGACGCCGCGTCTGGCCGGCTGCATTTCAGACAGAACCAAGGCTGCTGTCGTCATGTCGCAGAGCGCCCCAGAACCTCCTGGCGTCATTGGCAACTGCGCTGCAACTCCAAACGTTAGGGCGGTGTCACGGCGTCTCCTTCCGCCCGTACAATGTGCGGAATAATTGACGTTGCATCTAAACGGTGACCGCATCGCATAGACGCTGCTGAACGGCGAGCACGTTCACGTCGCCGAGAGAAACGTTCAGCCGTAGGTGTCCGTGGGAGGCTCTGGGTCCCTATGGGAGTAGAGTCTGCTTTCCTATAGCGCGTGTTTTGGATATAACGCGATGAACGTATTCGGGAACACGTTTTTCTATTAACGCGGATGCGAATTGGATATAACACGATCGAGGGAACGGAACTATGTCGTGCGAGTAGGGAAAAGCGGTCATACAGCGGCCTCAGCGTAGCGTCACACAAGGCACGGGGATGCTGCTGGATGCTTCCAGATGCTACCCACGCGCCTCCGTCTCTGCTCAGACTGCGCACGCAGCCTGCCTACGTGTTGTCGCGGACTTTGCTTTACCCGATATTAAAAATTATTCATTATATGACGATTTTTCCATAACGCGTTGTTCTCCAGGAACGCAACTACCACCACAATGAATGAGAGCAAAAACTGTGAATGGGTCTCTGCATGGCTATACATTACAATGTGCATTTATATGAAGTCTAAGCGATAGACCGCATAGCAACATACTGCACATAAACAGCAGGCGTCCTTGTTTTTGTTTACCGACACTGACAGCCATAAGGCAGGGGACTAATGGAAGTCTTGAGCCTGCGACTTGAATAGGGGCTGGGAGTTGCCAATTCGGATGGAAATTCCAGACTGTGGGACAGCAGAGAGGGAACGACGACGGTTTAATTAGTACTCGCATGCAATTGTCAAGCAATGTTTGGATGGCATTCAATAGCGGGGCCGTCAAGGCTCAATAATATTGAGCGGTTGCAGGCTGAGTATGAGCAGGTGCATTGTGAAAGACACGCGCGCGTGCACACACACATGCGGATTGCGAGGGAGATTCGCAGGGGATTGTGAGATTTAAAGGTGGATTGCAAAGGCGCGGGCAATGATAAGAGACACACGGATGGATTGTGAGTCACGCAAGAGGATGAGAGATGCGCAGAGGTGGATTGCAGGTCACACGCATTTGCTTGAGAGGTGAAGATAGGTGGATTGTAATGCGAAAGTGAATGACGCACAGAGATGGATTGTGAGACACGTAAATTGTAACACACACACACACATGCCTGGATTATAAGTGACATGCAGAGATGGATTATGAGACACGTAAATGGAAACACGCACACACACATGCCTGGATTTTAACTGACATACAGAAATGGATTATGAAACACGTTCATTGTAACACACACACACATGCCTGGATTATAAGTGACATGCAGAGATGCATTGTGAGACACGTGAATTGTAACACACACATTGCTGGATCGCGACACACAAAGGCGTGTTAAAGGCACACACGCACGGCTTAGTGCGAGACACAGAAGTGGAACGAGGCATGCAAATGCAATTCGCTCGCGAGGTATCAGTTGCCGCCTATCGATTGCAATCTTGTGCAACGAGCAGCCATTCAAATTAACAATGCAAAACGTTTTCCACATCCTGAGTTGGAGCGCCGCGGCACATTTCGCCATCGCCGTCTTTTGAGAGCATCGCACAATCCCCTGGATTCCAACGGATTCCGAAGAATGTCACTTTTGTTCCGCATCAATAACCAGAGTAATTTTAATTTTAAAAGAGGCCTTTTGTAATTTATGCAACGGCTTCCAAAGTTTGGTCAGTCGCGTAAAGGTTGGCCCTGTCACTGCATAATCAATGATAAAAAGGTTAATATTGCGAAAATGGGAGGCGTAATGGGAGCCACAGCCCTTTCATCAGATACGCTCATTTTTGGGAAATCTAGACGATGGCTGAACTAATTGTGTGAAATTTGCGACGTGACTCCCATTATCTCGTGGAGTTAGAGGATGTGGGTGGACCGTGGGCGGGTTCATTGAAGGAAACCCTCACCACAAAGACAAATATCGCCCATTGAAGCCTTAACAGACTGTTGGGGCAAGTGCTGTTAGCGAGCCCCCTATAAAGACCGGCACGGCACACGAGCGGGTGGGTGGCCAACACCACGCCCGGCCGCCTTCATCTCCCCAGTGGTGATGTTTACACACCCCCACCAGGTACCCATTGAGGCTGTGTCGACCAAGGGGAGGCCCAGAACGGTTCAGATAATCGTCACCGTTGTTGGCCGTGAGCGGGAATCGAACTCGAGTTCATAGCATAGCACACTAATTTCTACACTACCGTCCCCTCTCCCGCAAATACACATTTTCTGATATCCTGTCACCATTATGAAGATGAGCAAACTTTTTCGAGGCCTAGATATTACATAATGATATCATTATTTTCCTCACGCGTGGTCAATCCGAAGCTAGATGAATTCCTCCCAAAGCGGCCTGCCATCTGTAACAATACACCCATCAATGTCACATTCCACCCAGCACCCACACACACGCTGATTGTATTGCTCCATCTCCTCAAAATACCCCCTCGTAGGATCCACAAATTTCTATGATATCTATTAAGTGCACGCATTTACTATATATATGTTTTTTACAGAGACCAGATCGAAACTATGTTTCGTGAACGAAATAAGGTGGCTTACGATGTTAACCAAAAACTAATATCGGCATGCACGTATACACATTTGGTATTCGTTAGAGGAATCGGTTTGATATTGACTCAAAATAAAAACATCGTAGTAACGTGATGCTTGTACAATTTTTTGGGCGCCCCCTTTATGGGAAAGTCGTTTCAGGTGTACCCCCTTTCCAACACCCTCCCTCTGCCCCCTCCCCCCACCCACTCTCACCAGGACTGTCCACAGGTGAACCCGGGTGGCGATCAGAACCACCGTGCCACAGAGTTCCTGGAAACGTGGCACCAACGTTCCCCCCATGGAGCAGAATTAAACCGTTAAATGTGAAATAAAACAGGGTCAACAAAATTCCTAATTTGTGCAGATTCATGTCTCACTTGAAAAAATGTCAAATAAAAAAAACAGCCAATCGGTGGGTACATGTTGAAGTAAACAAGAAATTTCAGGAAAAAAAAAACTAACATAGCAGCCTCCTTTTGTTTAAGGTCCACGTGATTATAACAGTATTAGCATCTTGCCATTACCCCTCAGATGACGCTACGTGAGGACATTTTGGCCACTAATGACCTAGAGGACATGGAAATCCTATTTCCCATTCACGTCACATTAATGCCCTCCCCATTAAACGATCTGCCGCTCTGTATCGCGCGCTCCGCGTGCAGAATAGGAAGGCATTCGGCGCATTTTCGAGGACACAATAAAACTAATAAATTGCTCTCTTTGTCTCTGAAATGAAGACGGCGGAGACCATCGCTCTGGGTGGAAAATATTGACCGCAAATGTGGGAGGGGGGGTTCCGACCACGTGGCACGCCGTGCCGTGCGCCGCCGCTGGAGATGTGATATTTGTTACCGCCGCGGGCTGGACGCGCGCCGAATGCCAAAGCGAAGGCCTGAATACCGCTCTTGCGGAGGTGACGCGGCGGTGGTGCGGTCCGGCCCTCTGCACCCTCTCCACCCCCCACACTCACACGCAGGAGGTGGATTAACGCTGCAGGGGGCTTTCGAGGGCTGCAGCCCTCAGGGCCCGCAGATTGTGATGCCCTCCCCCTCCGCCCCAAGTCTCCTTCAAGAAAAATATATCCTGGTTTTTAACGGTTGACATGAACCACTGTGGCACACCATGATGGAACCTCGAATGCAATGTGGTCATTAACCAGTTACGCGCCGATATGAAGTGACACATTTAACGTTAACGTTCGTTGAGAAAAAAAGTTCAACGTACGTGCGTACATTTATTTTTTACAATTCCAACATCCCTGTACCCATCTGTGACACGTGGCACCTTTGTGATAGTCTTGCAGCGATAAGAATGGCAAGACAACCAAACGTACTAAATCAATATAATTATTATTATTGAACTGGACTAACGAAGGTGCATAACAACGGAGCGTTTGGCATCATTGGCGTGGGGGTGTTGGGGGGGGGAAGGGGGGTGGCGAAACAGCCCCAAAATTATTCTCAAACTTTAATGCGGCCCTGCATACAAGCGCTGCAAGGAGCCCAGGCATCACACATGTTCGGGTCACCTTGCGACAACGTTTGCTCGAGCTAGTTGCGGAGCGGGGATTATCCGTGACACCGGGCAGAGAGGCAGAGAGAATGGTGGCAAGCGGCCAATAACGAGCGGGGTCGTTAGCGCAGGAAGGGAGAGGGGAAAGCAGCGGATGAATTAACAACCTCGCGCAAAAAAAAAACTGTTTGCCCCGATTAAAATTAAAAAATATATATTGGTAAGCGCGGAGCGTTGTAAGGATTTAGTGCGAGTGTTGAAAACGCGTTAAATCTTTCCCGTCGCGCGAGGTTTTCAATCGGCGCACCGGAAAGTCTAATGAAATGTGTAAAAATTAAGTTAGAGCTTCCGCGGATGTTTATTGGCCTTGGTTATTACCTGCAAATGCTCTCTCTGCCTTTTAGAGCAAGGCATTCAATGCGCAGCAAGCCTTTTAAAGCATGAATAATAATGCTGTGTGAGCAATAGTAGAATTACCCTGCATGATATTTCGCACGGAACAGTGGCTCTAAATGTATATATATATTAATGAAACATCATTGACAAATAAAGGCAACAACCCGCAAAATATGAAGGGGGAAAAACGAGTTTTTATTTTTATTGTTGAATATTGTATATTTGCATTAATTCATATTAAGCAACGTTCACGGCCTATTCATTCCATTCCATTCATTACTGCGAATATCACTCCCTCCCCACCCACACCTCCTGGCAGACACCCGGATGAACCCGCATGCCCGACGTTTAATAATAATTGAGAAGCGGCGATCACTTGTCAACACAGAACCCCGGGGCCAGCCATCGGCGTCTCGGCTACCCCAACAACGGTAGCAACTACGAGAGCCGACATTCGACACAAAGGGCCATTCGACGTCACCACGGCGCTTGTGCCAGGCTCTGTGCACTTCAGGGCAACGTGAGGTGTCGAACGCCCGCTGGCAGTGAGGTCAGCGGACAGACCCAGATTGCCATGGGTTGACTGTTACTCCAAGCACACACACTCACACACGCACACGCGCGCCACACTCTTTGGCGTAAATGGTGGCCCCGCTGTAAAAAAAATCCATTGTGACGTCATCTTTAATTGCCGGCGTAACTCGCTCCCCCACCTCTTTTTACGGCGGTTGTTTCAATTAACAAAGTGCTCTCTCTCTCTCTCACGCTTCTCAATCTCTCACCTTCCACCGGAGGAAGACTTTAAAAGACGGGAAAATCGCCTTCGTGTGTTGTTTTCTTTTGTAGAAAAATATAATCAACTCCTCCCGTAGCGTGGGGTTACTGCCCTACCTGCTTGGCAGTGACAAACAGACCGCGCAGAAGTATTTTTATCCTCGCGTCCCCTGCTGATGCATATATACGGGAGCTGTGTGTTGAACTTTTTTCGCACCGTACGTAGCCAAACCGTGCTAATCGGAGGTACGGGGGAAGGACAACAAACTAAACACAACAATCTGTTTTAAAATAAATTAGTTTTAAAGCAAGATGATTTAAAAGGGCACAACTCCAGTGGCTTCCCAACATCGAAAAGGAAGAGCGTTCCAGACGGCCGCAGAATCGCATCTGAAATCACACGATCCAGCGACCGTCTTTGTTGGATGGCGAGCCAAAACTCGCAGCACTAATGACCGGAGTTCGCGTGATGGTTTATGTTCCTTGACGAGATCAGCAAGGTGTTGTGGTTCATTTGTGCGGCAAGAATTTTGTGTGCAATGAGTGTGACCTTCTACACAGTAAATGCATTTAATGCAGCCGTGTGGCTCAGCGGTAACGTGGATCACAATTTTGAAGGTGGCGAGTTCACTTCCTGGTTGAGGTGGTTGACTCTGGCCCATCATCCTTCCGGGGTCGATAACACAGTTATAGTTGTCATTCGGAGAGGCTCTTCCCCACCATGGGAATGTGGAATTTCCACCAATGATAAGCACTGCCTTCATTCTCATTTGAGCACGAAAATCACTCTTACTTTTGCAATGTACTTTTCATCTATGTTTAAAATAAATGTTCGGTCAAACACGCCACCCGCTCTCTTTCAGCTACAGGCCCACACGATCGTACGAATGATCAAACACCAAATCACCCTAAATGCATTAATCCTGTCAACTAAGCAGCGTTAAGCCAAGCTGGTACTTGCCTGGGTGACTGCTGGGGCGTGCCAGATGCTATAGACTCATAGCTGTATGGTGGCCGGGAGATCGGAGTGTTGACTGTTATCCCCCGATTGCTCTGCTCTCTTGCCACGTGCCAACTGTGGAATTACCCAAATATCCCAATGCAAGACCCTCGTGAATGAATCAGTCTTAAGACGCTCCGATGCTCGCCCAGGTAAAATAATTGGCACTGATATAATTGTAGATGTTTTAGTTGTATCGAGATACTGTCGAGGCTAGTGTGCTTTCTTTTTTCAAATTTCGGTCATTAAATCTACTTGCTGTTGTTATTATTGCTTGGCTCTGTGCAAGTGAAGTATCCAAACGTGGCATATGTGTCATTTACATAAGTGCCACGCTGGCCAGCCAGGGCCTAAGCATATTCCTACTTAAAATACAATTTCGGCGGTAAGCCCTCTGAGCAGTTTCAATCATTCGACTAACAGCAAAGGAAGCCTGCCAAGTTTGCAGAAAGCGAGGGGTGGGGGGGGAGATGGGTTGAGATTCAAACGATGAATTTTGTCAGAGTGCAGGAATCAGGAGAAGCGACGGTGGTCAGAGGGAGGGGAGGTGGATTTTAAAGAAAGTGGAGCTCTCTCCTTCTCCTCTGCCCCATTTGCAGAACTAATGAGGCTCTCGAGCTCATAGCCCATTTCCCTCCCGGGCCAGAGAACATGGGAATATGCTGCCGAAACCCCCTGGTCCGATTAGGCTTTAAATGAATCCGCGTCTAATTGGAAGCAATGATGTGGCCGCCGAGTGACGCCCCTTGCAAGAAAAGGCGGAAAATGTGCGGGCCAAGCGAGGCCACGTCTTGAGTGCAATTGCACATTTTTTAAATGCCCCCTTCTTTGAAGTGACTCGAAAGAGATTAATTGCGATGCCCGATGCCCGTCGGTAATTATAACATTTTAAACGAGGCAAGAAGAAGAACCCAAAAAAGGGTTTTGCTCTAAGCTCCCGTGACTCTTTTAACCTCCACCTGAAAAGTTTGGCCATATTAAATAACGTTGTGCTCCGTGCGCCTTCACTTTACAACTCTTGGCATGACAGTTATTTATGAGACGGGCCGTCCGTTCACACAGCAGTAACCCACCCCCGCTCCGAGGATGGAACCCCTCGCTCATAAATATAAACTTTACCGTACTCCCCCCTCCCCCCCTTTCTCAGATAACATGACATCCCGTCCTTCATTTTTGTGTGTGTGTTTTTATGCAATATTTCTGCTTCGGAGTTTTTTTTTGTTGCAAAAAGATGTATGCATGTAAAAAAAATGCGTGCCATGCAAGGAATCTGGTAGTCGGAGAGTGACGTGACAAAGGGCAGTACCACTCATTGTCCCCCCTTAATCCCCAGCCCCCCACCTCTACTGTCCCCCCTCCCCATCCTCCCCCGCAATTCAACCACAATATCCGTCATTGTAATGCGCGCTGCTTCTGTGACTGTTCACCGTATCCCTGATGTACATATTAAGACACTTTAGCTGTGCCTGCTGTATAGCCCCCCTCACCCCACCCTCCAAAAAAGTAGGTTATGTTTCTTCCTGCGGTGTTTCGAACTCAGTTCCATGGTGCAAGCAGAACAGGCTGGGGCAAAAACATGGAACAACGGATGAAGCCGCAATTACCTCGGTGCAAACACAAAGACGCGGGGAGTTTGTGCAGTGAAAGGATTTTTTTTTCCGCCCCAAGATAAAAGGGTATTACGCTGCAGACCTTGAATAAGTGATCACATTCGAGACATAACTTTACCCGCTCTCCCCAACGGCCCCATTGGCAGCGACGAATCCAGATGATTTGTACGTACAAATGTTGAACTTCTTTCGCGATGTACGTAGCCGACCGTGCTAATCGGGCTATGGATGGTTTCTTGACCTTTCAAATTGAGGGGTGTTAAAAGAGTGTGGGGGGGAGGGGGACCGATGCGGGGGAAGAACAGCAAACAAAACACAAAATCAGGGAACAATGGAGGAGGCAACAGGCCTAGTACGTCAGTGACATGCCTGGCACCAGCGGTGTCAAGATCAGGCCTCTACGGAGGAGGCTCGTGAAGGACGCTACTGGGCAATTGGAGGCAGCGGCCCACAAAACAACAACGGAGGAAAGAGGAGTGACGCTCACAACAACGAGCGGAGCGCCGCACAGATAAAATCCAGCGAGTTGGCACAGTAGGGGGCATAGCTGGTGCATCTGCTGGTCACATCAGTCAGTCAACCCATGGCACCTGCTGGGTCTGTCCCGTGACCTCGTCCTGCCAGCGACACTTTAACGTGGCCACAAATTGCACGTGGCCTGGCACAGGGGCCGTGCAGACGTCGCCGCCACTTAGTGGCGAATGGTGGCTGTTGTTGTCTTGTTGTTGTTGCTGTTATTGGAGTAGCCGAGGCGCCGATGACTGGCCCGGGGGTTTTGTGTTGACAAGTGATCGCCGCTTCTCATTTGTTAAAAAACGCCGGGCATGTGGGCGCTTCTGTTAGGAGGGGGGGGGGCGCATGCGATTCGCAGTAATGAATGGAATGAATAGGCCGCGAGCGTTTAATATGAACGAATTAAAATCGACAACCGCGTTCGTGAACACAAGGCAGATCTGAAACACGGTAGGACCACTACCTCTGCCGTTGCCGATCATTGTTTTAACGATGTGGGCTCACACGAAATTGATGTTTTCCAAGACGGAGGTACTCTGCAAACCTACCTTCAGAGATTTGTTCATGAAGCCATCCAGATATATAACCACAGACACAACTTCAACCGAGAGGATGGGGACAAACTGAGCAATCATTGGAAGGACGTTATTAACCACGTAAAGTCTTAACTGACTGTGATGTTTACATCCTACCTGCCTGTCAGCTGTTATTTCCGACTCTCTGTGTCTTTCTCTCTATGCCTCTCTCTTAGATCTATCATGCTCACATGTCCGTTGCATTGCACTCTCATGCCTTGGGATTGCACTCTCATACTCACATGCCCTTTGGATTGCACCCGTGGGGTTTCACTCCCTCGTCGAGGAGGCTGCTCTCCTCCTATCTTACAGTTACATGCTAATTTCTCACGTTAACATCATGCTAATCTCTCACATTAAAATAGCCACTTCTGTGCCCTTGTCAAGGAGGCCACTTTCCTATCTTACAGTTACATGCTAATTTCTCACGTTAACATCACTAGCCCCGGCCACTTCTTTATGACCCTTGGGCTACACCCATTTCAAAACTTTTCAAACAGTCTGCCTCAGCAGCAGACCATGCTTTCCCACCTGATGATGGACGCTTGTGTCGTGATTTATTTTATACCTACGTGACTTTACCAAAATAATCATAGAGTATTATATAATTAAAAACTCGTTTTTTCCGTCATATTTTGCAGGTTTTAGACTCTATTCGTCAATATTTGACGAATGGCAGCAGTTGTTGTTGGTGGTGGTGTATCGGTGGCCATCACCACCGCCGCCTCCTCCTCTCTCTCTTCTCGCGAGGGCACGCAACTCCACCGCAGAGGTTTTTGCGGTTGTCCTGGACGTCCGGCTCTCTGACGACGGTTCGGCTTGTACCCTCAGCGTGTTTGAACCCTAAGCCTGCATTTCCAGCAGGCCTTGGTTTGCGCAGTGTGTAGTTCCGGCAGGGTCGATTAGGATAGATTCCATTTGAAATATGGACGGAATAATCAACTTCCGATTAGCACGGTTGGGCCACGTATGGTATGTGAAAGAGGCTCAACATTGTGCATACGTACCACATTTTAATCTGTACCTTATTCTAAAAGGAGCTTAATTTTAAGAAGACATGCAATCCGAGAAGTCTTGTGTTTTGGCTTAATTGGTGTGGGGACAAGGGATAGCATTGTTTATGGTGTGTTGTTTGGCACGATTTCTGTCTGAAGTTTCACTCCACTTCCGCGAGATATTTCAGGAACTGCTTTTTGGAGAGTTTGCTGTGTTCCTGCAGTATGGCTTCAGCCACTGAGCTTCGCCTGCTATATACAAACGAAGGCCACGTTTCTTTATGTTCGGACTGAATGAGCTCTCAGATTGTACGGACATCGTGGTAGAAAGGATGATAGCCGGTAGCTGGAGTGGCAGCCAAGGGGAGGGACTGTGCCAGAGTGGCTGCCCACCGTGGAGATGAAGTGATGACACGTAGCTTCCCAGAGAATATCCCAGCACGTGGATAGAAACGTCGGGAATCGTGCTTATGATCCCCGAAAACGTGGCTGAGACCTACGTGGCAGCAAAACCGCAAAAAAAAACGACGCAGACTTCTTGTTCTGCCGTGCGGCTAATGCGGATGTAGAGCGACAGCTACAATTTCACATTCTGGTGATAAAGTCACCTGAATGGAAGACGGCAAACTTCGCACGGCACACTCTGGTGAGTGAGAAATCACGACGATTGCCATCGAAGCGTCGGACCGAACATCGATCGTCGATCTCCCGGTCTCCAAAGCAAACAACAACAACGCAAGCCACCTACAGGGTGGGAGCACCTCGTTCCAGTGACCAGGATGGTGAAGCGTCAGAGAGGACAGGCTGCCTTGGGCCACGCACGAGAAGTCGGGACCGACGACACTGGCTTTGGGAAGTAATGGGGCGCCGTGCAAAGGGCGGCCGCAGGCAGAACCAACGATCTTCCGAGTCCCGCTTTCTCGAACGTCCAACAGACGTCGGCGTACGCTCGTGCGTGGTTGCCGATGCCCACGTCTGGTGGCGCAAGAGCCGCGGTGACGTCACGGCCGGCCACGTGCTTGACAGATGGTGGCCCCTTTTCTCTGGCCGGCGAGAACGTAGGGCCCCTTCTCTCCTCGTTCTCGAACAGGCGCCGCGTCAGCCGCACGATCTAATGATGGGCGCTGCTTGTTTGTTGCCCGAGTCACGAATTGGGATGTTGACTTTGCTTTCGTAGTTATTTTACTGCTCCTCGTTCATCCGTCGCGCATTTGCGCGTCGAGGGCTGTGTGCAATCTTTATTCTGCCAGTGACATTACCAAATAGTTTGCGTTATAAATAACAAATATGCTTTCACATGGTGTCATCCCCCCACCCCTCGCCTATTTGTTTCTCGTTGCACTTTCTGCGACGCCTCACGGGACGGAGAATCCTTTCGGATCACTCGGGGGGCAGTGTGACTCGTCGTGTTTGTGTCATAAAGAGAACGGCGCACGGAAGCGGACATCACGGATCTACCTCTGAGATCAATTAAACTCTGGCCTACTGCAGCAATTTCGCACTCTCCATGCATATGAGAGCGAGGTTTGTTGCATGGCAGGCAAGGCACCGATTGCCACGGTTGGCTACGTAGATAAATACAAACCGATATGTCCATCCTCGGAGGGGAAATGTAGCCAAATTAGGTGCAGCACCAAATGTAACGCACCAGCTCTGCACCCTGACCTCTGCACCCACCAGGCCTCCCACCTGCAAATGCAACTTTCGTGAACAACACTTGCAAGTTAAATGTTAAAGACTTCATTGCTAAACGTTGCTTCTATATATAGGATTCGCGATTGCATATTTTTTTTATTCGTAACAATGCTGAGAAATTGTACGCTGGGAACATTTTAACGAATGCACGGAGAGAGAACGGGGATCATTCATTACGGCCGCGCGATTCAGGAGAAATTCCTGGACCGTCGCCAATTTATTTCATTTTGTCCTATTCTCCTTCATCTGACAATGACAGTCGGTGTAGCAGTTTAAATGAACAATACCTTTCAACTTCTGTGCCATCATAACGATCACAGGGTTCCCTTCTGCCAGCGCATAAACAAACGGGAGGGGGTAGGTGGGGGGCTGATATTACTCTATCATTGCCAACTGCAGAGAGCCCAAGCGGAGGTTACACAGAGTTGAGTCATGGAACGCGTATGGCATAAACAGGGTCTCCAATTTTGACTTCAAACATTCGTGACAGCAGTAATTCATATTCCTTGGTTCTTTCGGTGAAGTCACGTAAGTAGAAAATAATAAAATAATAAAGAATAAAAATAAAAAAAACTCACGACGTTTCGATCGCAACACAAGCGGTCGTCATCAGGCGGAGATAAAAGAGGGGTAAGCCTCGAATGCAACTGTTTATTATTTTATATCCACGTGACTTTACAGAGAAAACCCCATAATTGGGTCAACCAATGAAGTGCACTTCACATGAACCTATGAGGAGGCCTCGTTCCGTTGTCCTTAACGCATCTCCTCGAGCGTCATTCAGGCCGGACAAACTCCCGACTGGGCTGCACCTCGGTTTGGTCTGTCCGGTTGGGCGAGCGCGTAAAAATTCCCACCATCGCCACACCCGCACCTCCGATTAGCACGGTTGGCTACGTAGAAGAAGCTCAACATACATACATACACCATACCCAGCATACCTCTCGCAGCATCAAGGTGGGGAAAGTCTTCTTTGTCATCGTCTTCACCACCACCACCACCACCACAACTTGAGACAAACACAAGACTTAATTTTCACCAGTCTGTGCTGACCAGCCACCCGATTCCTGCACACCAATTCCAGTAGACTTCTCTTTCTGTGGCTGTGGCTGCTACTGGTCACGTGCTACTTACTCCAGTCTCTCCAGCGGCCTGGAAAATATTCCACATTCAGCATATCTGTATTACTCCACGTCCAAGTAAACTCATAGGATTGTGTTAATGTAATGCATATTGCATATTTAGATTACTTTGTTTTAATGACTTTGGCAAATGTTTATGAAGATGAACGTTAAAAATAAATCAAAAAATTTAAATGCAATTATTTTAAAATACTCTACTAGCAAAAAAAAGTATTGCGCTGCCGAGACAAAACAATACTTATGCATAATATATGTGTATGCAAGGATTAAACTTATGCAAAGCAATATTATTATTACTTTAAAAAAATGCGACAAACGTAGTGGATTATAACTGTGATTGAGCTTGCATTGCAAACATAAGGCGCACCAGCGATAGTCGGAGGGCTTAGCGAACATCGGAGCCAGATGCCTCTTGATTATTTGTTAACAACTGCTCAGAGAGAATGTAACCCTCCCATTTTTCACAAGCAACTATGTTTTTTTGAGTCCGCGGCGGTGCTGTAGCTGTCTGTGCTCTCCCAGGCCGGATGCGCACGCACTTTGTCCTCCGCTCTCGTTGGTCATCGGTGAATGAAGTGGCTTTCGACATCGCCCGCTCAAAAAGTTAAAATTATGAAAATTATCCCGCACGGGGCGATGCTTCCATCAGTTACCGAGTACCTTCAGTGCGGCTATCAAAATGTCTTACGAGCGTCGGCTGCATCCTCTGGCAGTATTTTATCTAGTTGTGGAACGCCATGTACTGTGTGCTTGGGGCGGGTGAGGGAGGAGGGGCAGAGTGGAGGGGGGGGGGAATTCAAGGCACATCTTCACGCCACATCTTCATCGCCACTCGACAATGTGATTGAACCCACCATGAATGGGATTGTAATTCACGTCAATGTCGCCAGTTGCCATTGGCTTCACGCTCAGTCAACGCGTCGCGAGTAACGCTGGGTGGATTATCCAACGAATCATCGTCCTCGTGGTACTGAAATAAACAAGGACAGACATCAGCGGATAATACGACCCTCGTTCCCATATTAGTCTCTACACGGACATTTTTCTTTACACATCCCATCAGTTGAACGGCCTTCTGTCGGTGCATCTTTTCGGCAGCAATTAGATTAAAATCGAGCAAAACTCTGGATCGGCGTAGACATGTCGGTGTCTCATCGGCAGTGAGGCTTGCTTAAACCAATGCTGGTCAACTGCCTTGTGTTTTTAAAGGCTAGGGTCCTAGTTTAACTCCACACTATACCACCGTACCGTTTAAATGTGAGAAGAGACAAATCTGGGGATTATGTCTCATTGTTTATTTAGTTGCTTACGTCTTCCCCAACGAAGCTCAGTGATCATTACGTGTTAGCTCCAGTCGAGGATCGCCTGTGCGGCATATTGAGATGCAGTCGCATTTACCCAACTGTCATTCAACACTGCTCGATAATGTATTGTAATTTGCATTTCATGAGGGTTGTTTGACCCATGTTTTACCAGGCTGGTTATTGCTGGTCGGTTAAGAGTGGGGAACATGGGACCATTTGAGATATCACCGCCATTGATGTCAGCCGTGACCAGCAAACAAAACGCAGGTCACCGCGGTCCACGACACAGGGTGCTAATCAATGCGCCACCACTCCATTCATATTTATAGTTTTACTGTACCGTAATTAATTTGTTTCTGGTGATGCTGCTGCTGCGTTGGCAGTGGTGCACAAGCACAAATAGCAACCACAAACCAACGTAACACATTCATTAATAACACTGCGTGGCCTTAAAAAAAAAATCAGCTCGAGTTTCTGCCAATGACCCTTTTTTCACAACACGTAGAGAGGCCATGTGCTGTGAAAAAAAAGGGCCATTGCCTGAAAAGTCGGCAAATATATTGTTTTCCCTTTAAGGTCGCACAGCGTTCTTGACGAATGTGTTGAGTCCTTTCTGTAATTTTTTTTCGGCAACACATGTTTTTTTTTGTATCTTATAAATCACATCACCGACTCACAACAAACACTGCGGATCCGCGAAACGAATTTTTCTTTTTACTTTCGACGCAACGCATGACTGCTACCCTGTGCTCTGATCCGCGCCGAAAAGAAAAATAGAGACAGCAGCCATCATCACATTGGCGCAATCCAGGCCAATTAAGCGCTTCGAGTGAAAACTACAGCAAACAAAAGAAACATTCCACCCACGACAACAACGGCTCCTGTCTTTGTGTGTACACAAATTGCGTTGTTCGCGTGCCGCCTGACGTGAAGAAAGAGTGTCAAGCTCCGCTCACGGCGAGATGCTCCGGTGACGTCACACGGATGCCACTGAGGCGGTGTGACAGGCCAGCGCGCTGGAATTGTGACCTACAGGTCGCCGCTTCGATTCGATCTACCGGCGCGGCAGTTGAAACCGACGGACATGTTCTAAATATCTTCTTGGTTCTTTCGGTAAAGTCACGTAGAAGGAAAATAATACAATAAT
>CM025611.2:7079738-7148356 GCA_014621495.2 Entosphenus tridentatus
TATTATGTTTTATTTGTATTATTTGTATTATTTCCCTTCTACGTGACTTTACCGAAAGAACCAAGAAGATGAATCCCTGCAGTCATGAAAGCTTTAAATCGAAATGTTCTAAATATATTTATCCATAATAGAAGTTTTTTTGGGTTAGATCGCATAAATATAAATGTGTCGTTAAATCCGCCACCACCCGACAGCCAATTAGTAAGGTTTGGACACGTAAACAAACCGTGCCGATTCGATACCAGTTCAGCACACCGGTGTGTTAGAGAGGTAAACCCACCACGACATCTACAATTCGAGTACCGTGATGTTTCGCCGGTAATTGCAACCAGCATCATCAGGTGACAGCCAAAGTTGTGGGGAAATGCTCCTGTTTTGGTCTTAAATAAAAGGGATAAATGTAATGTCATCATTATATATATATGGTTTATATATTGAAATATAGATGTAATTGCATTTTTTTGGCAGTTTACCAACACTGTTTATCACAATTGCACGGTTGGCATCACCTCATGAGACATGGGACAAATCCGGAGCTCTTGCGTGCAACCGCTTGCGTTAGAGAGCCGTCCACGGAAGCGGATAACACAGAGCTACACCTGAAATCCCTTTAAGTGGCCTTTGATCCACACAGTAAGGGGGCAGTTTTTTTAAAGGTACAAGTCTCTTAAACCACCCTCCTCCTTTGCCTCGGTCCATCCAGCCGTGCAAATGGGTGCGGCACAGTTAGTCCATCTGCAGAAGCACGTATAGGGTGGGATAAAGCGTGGGTACTGCCATCTCCAATGTCTATCCAGATAGGGAAGAGGAGGCCAAGCACCTTCTCCAAAGGGGCTATCTCGTGCTCCCACTCGGGGAGGTCCTTCAGCCAGCAGCGGCACGAGCGATACATTTTAGGGCTTGCACCCAGAACTTCCTAATGAAGTAACTCAACCATGCCGCGTGAGAACACTCAGGGGTGCGGTGGGGGTGCCGCGGCTTTGCATTCTGTTTTCTCATCACTGAAGCTGTAACGGCACTTCAGACAGCCAGCGACAAACAGCATTGATTGATAATTTACCAACTGCGTTATTTATTTGTTTTCTGGTCGGTACGCGGCGGGTAGGGCTGGGGGAGTGGTTTATATTTTCCCTTAAACCGTTTAAATTAATGAATTACTTGATGGTGTTAACATCATCATCATCATTGTGATATTTATTTCATAATGTGTAATTCACAACCAAGGTCACGATGTGCAACCTCTGAAATCAAGTTTGCAGAAGCATGCATTACAGACTAATGATATGTCTCACGAGGGAGAGAGAGGGGAAACACCTGGCAATAATTCAAAAACCACTCGCAGTAATTACGGAAAAAACAAATTAACACGCAGATTTACAGGTAAAACTGTGAGAAAAGGGGGATGGGAATGTATAATCCTTGACAATTGCAAGTTTTTTGTGTGTAATTGCATTATGTAAGAACATTAGACAAGTGGGGCGTACTAAGAATCGCACGTGTCGTTTCTCTAGGCCTTGTTTGAGAAAAATTAACTCATAAATAACAATAAAAGCATTTCTCGGAACAACAATGGGACATAAAAATATCGCGTGGGATGTTTAGCGCTACCATGGCTCTCCAATTTGTTTCGGACTTGTTCCGCGCATTGCTTGGCCTGGTCGCCAATTGAAATTCGTTTTCCCAATGATGCTCACAATACGCGGAACGAAACGTCGGACGTTGTGCTCCCCGAGACCACGCGGTGCAACCCCGGGAACTGCATCCTGAACTAAACCTTGAAAACGATTTTCACGATAATTGTTTTTTTACCCTTTTATCGGGCAACAAAACTGACACCTTTGTTTTACAAGGAGCCATGTTTGCATTGACCACAATACCTGCAGTCGTAATGCAAACAAAACACATAACTCTGATAATGTATGCACTGTCCTTGAAGTTGATTGGTCCACACTCGAGACAGCTTTACTTAGAGCCTAGTCTCACTTAGTGTTGGACCAGATGACGCCAAAAGGCGCACTATTTTCACATTACCAGGCGAGGCACCACTGAGAAATACAGCTCTTTTTCAGAAGCAACCTGGCTATCGCAGATGGTAACTGAACGAAGTGGTTTATCACGTACGACAATTCATAGCAGCAAACAACTTTAAAACGAGAGCCAACCGGGAAGAGAATGGGAGCGCCTCATCCCAGTGGCCAGGATGGCGAGGCGGCACCGAAGACGGAATTAGCTGGGCACTAACGAGAAGTCGGGACCGATGACTCTGGCTACGGGAAGTAATGGAGCGTCGTGTTGCAGTTGTGGAGCTAACGAGCTTCAAAGTTTAACAGCGTCGCCATCGGTGATCTTTACGGACTTGATTTGTTGACCACTGTCCTTTTAAAACAAAATTAACAGATTTATTTTTCCAAACATGAATCCACTGTCGTATTACGATTGCAGAGCCCTTGTGTCCGTCCACTGCTGGATGAAAGGCCTCCGTGCGCCGCGTCAGCCACTGATGGAGGTTGTGTGGACCGTTCGTCACCACGCTGGTGAGTGTGGATTGGTAAAGAGGAGCGGGTAAGGGGTTGGTGCACACACAGGACCAGTTCAGATATCAGTGGATGGCAAATCGAACGCCGGTCGCAGATGTTCACGACGTGGTTTTGCTATCCAGGCTAAAGGCTTTTTGGGGTTAGATCACATTAATATAAATGTGTCGTTAAACCCACCACCACCCGTCACCGGTGCGTTGGAGAGTAAACCCGCAACATTTACAATTCGTGGACTGTGACGTTTCACTGGTGATTACAACCAGCTTCTTGGTTCTTTCGGTAAAGTCACGTAGAAGGGAAATAATAAAATGATAAAAAGAAAATTATGTTTTATTTTTATTATTTTATTACTTCCCTTCTACGTGACTTTACCGAAAGAACCAAGAAGATGAATCCCTGCAGTCACGAAAGCTTTAAATCGAGATTACAACCAGCTTCATCAGGCGATCAGCGAGAAGTATGAAGAAGACTTCACGGTGGTTTTTTTTTGGTCACGAAAGCCTACGTGTTCAAGTGATTTTGCTAACATCTGCACCGTCTCTCCGAACGACAAATGTCGCTTCTTTCACAATCATTTGGAGAAAAGCGAAATGAGGAGAGTCGGAAAGTGACACCCCACGCATGGCATCAGGGTGCACATTCGCACCTTTGGTACAAACCAGTGGCGTAGTAACTACTTCAGGGGCTGGAGCAATCGGTCAGGTGTGGCCTGAATATGTAATCTGTTTCGCACAGTCGCACCCAGTCTATTAGATATCGCGACGCCTCTTGCCCTAATCACATCATCGTTGCGCTCACGGTCTCGAACATTTAACACTGTAGGGGCGCCTCCGTCTTTGCAAAATACAGCCACGACAGCTCAGCTTGTCGATCTGCTTACTCTGTGACAACAACATAGAAACAAACATGCGATGTGCAGTTTGTGGAAGCCAAGCGTTACCGCTCCAATTAAATTAACGTGGACCGTAAATTAAAGCACATTTCACGAAGCATAAATATAAAAACAGCGTGTTTAATAAGTATTTAATTCTTTTACGTATCTTTTACATATCTTATGGTGGTTGTTAAGGGCGGCCCAAAACTCATAGCTGTGGCCAGCAGACACACGCTGGCCCCACGCTAGCTAAGCTGCCGGTACAAAGCGTTCCTCTTGCACGAGGGATGGACACTTCGTCCGGCAGACGGCTTCACATGGGACCGCGCAGACTGCACAAGGCCACTCGGATGAGCCGGCGGCAGACCGCACCGCTAAAATTACGAGAAACGCAGACGGCCATCACGCTTCGGTCCCCGTATCCCCACGAGTGAATGGGTGTATCGAGTTCACCGTGTTCCGTACGTTCAATGGGGACTTTGTGTGCCTTTAAATAACAGCTCCGCTTTCACTTTTTATCATAGTAATGTCCTCTATTTAACTCGAGGAAACCTCTCTCTCTCTCTTGCGCACTGGGACGCTTTGCCAAGCCCACTTTACGAGTGTTTCATTTCACGTGAGAGAAAACCAGATTTTTCCGGAGGAAACCCACCGTGCATACGAGGAGATAACACTCGCACCTCCGCACAGGTGGAATTCATTCACAGACGGACCCAATTTATTGACTATGTCACGTGTGTAGAGGAGTAGAGGAGAGTAGTGGCGTCGTGTTGCGCTGTCCGGTGCGATGACGTCACGGGACGTGGGGTCACGCGCGCTGGACAGTGCACATGACGTCACTCCCCCTCGAGGTTAAAAGGGTGACCCCGTGACGTAAGCGGGGTCGTAGCTGGAGTCAAGGGTCGAGAGAGAGTGAAACTGAGAGCCAGGGTCGTGAGGGTAGGGACAGGGGAGATGGCTGTGCTCCTCGGTCGGCCGTGTTGGATGATCCCACGGCCGGCGCAGAGGAGACGGCACAGGGCACCTAGCCCGGGACCCCTAACCCCTGGGGAAGTTGTTACACCCCTCCCGTGTGTTGTGTATCCCTTTAATAAACGGCGGAAGCCCTTAACCTCACCTCCGTCTCCGAGTGAGTCGTCGCCAGCTCCTCAACACGTGGACTGAAACCAAAGTTGTCCTGCCATTTCCCAGCTCCAATTGCAGCCCCAATGGCTACAACACCCAGCAGAAGCGGCGGCAATCACCCCGTCAAAGTGCTTCCCAGGCTCAGCATTGCTTAGTGTCTAAGGTCTGATGAGATGGGGGGGATTCAGGGTGATTTTGTCTTAGATGTGCTATACTCTCCTACTTCTCCCCCCTCTCATCTCACTCTCCCCTCACTTTCCAAACTCTTCCCCACTCACCTATTTCTATTTGCACTCCCCCCTCCCTCCCACCCCCGCGCTCTCGGTTAAAATTATTTCTATTGAAGCCCCCCAATTAACATTCACTCATTCTCCTCTGCTGTACCCACAGTCTGGAACTCGCTTCCACTGGGCATTCATCCTGTCAACTCTCTGCCCCAGTTCATCTCCAGGTTTTAGAGCCTCTTCTCCCCTGCCTCTCTATAAACAATATTCACACTTTTGATTTAAAGCTTTCGTGACTGTAGGGATTCATATTCTTGGTTCTTTCAGTAAAGTCACGTAGAAGGAAAATAATAAAATAATACAAATATTAAACAATAAAACTTCTCACGACGTTTCGACTGCAACACAAACAATAATCATCAGGTGTGAAATCCACAGCAAGAAAATTTAAAATTTTCAAATGTTATTTTATTCTTTCCCTTCGACGTTACTTTACCCAAAGAACCAAGAATATAATATACGCACTCTTTTCTGTACTGCGTCTCGAGATGTGGTCGTATGTAAAAGTTATATAAATCCACCTTGAATTGTAAAACCTAAGAGTCAGCGTTTCCCTGTTGATATAAGTAATCTGTTCTAGATTTGAAGCTTTCGTGACTGCAAGCATTCATACTCTTTGGTTTTTTCGGTTCAAGTTCAAGTTAATTTATTAGGTATAGCCCTGTGAGCTATTCGGCTCTTGAATCGGGTGCAACCGCAATAAACAAAAAACAAAAACATGAACAAAAAAACTTTTTAAAGTGAATGTATGACTGAGTGCAAACAGAAAATCCAAGAAAAGGAAGCAACATATTGCAGAAAAAAACACCGTTCACCAACGCTGTATGCAAAAATCCCAGTGGGATGTACGTAGGTACAACAATAAATAAAATAAAATAAATGAAAACAACTAAATAAGTAATCTGGTTATTGCTCATCTCCCTGGTAGAAATTCCACCTTCCTGCGGCATGAGCCAGTATCGTCAAAGGACAAAACACCATTGACATTTCGCACAAAGAGGTACTCGATATATCTACCTTGCAGGGGATGATGGGCCGGGTCGATGCCAAGCAGAGAATTGAACCCAACGCCTTCCAACTGCGATGCCGAGTGCTCTGCGAAAGTTTTGCACGACCCAAGAATAATAATGATACAAATATTAATGTATGTACGTATGCTGCATTTCCTTCACACCGTACTTAGCCAACCATGCTAATCGGAGGCGCGGTGTAAAGGACAACAAACTAAACACCAAAAAAAACATTATAACAATAATAGAGGGCGATGAAAGTCAGCGGCTTGACAAAGGATGAGATGAATCGGCCCTGGCGCATGTTGGTCCTGCTTCACCACGTGCGTCCACGCAGCCACATCACGGCACAATCCCGCGTACAACGTGCCCCTTATCCGGCGTGATCATTGGTTTGAGGGCAAACCGGCGCCTCCAAAGCTTTTGCGCAAATCATAACAATTCCGTGTGATTACAGGTGTCCAGATCTAACTTGAAAAATCCAAAAGAAAAACACAGCAGGTGTTCGGGAAATCTGTAGGACAGCTTTACGGGTTAAATGTACAAGTGTTGTTTTATTCCCATATTTCCCCCCCCCCCCTCCTGATGATATTTCAACAGTTAGGATTCAATGCTGGGCTGGAAATCACTTAAGGGGTCACGTTTTGTTTTGCCGACATTGGAAGAGACGTTGCAAATGTGTTGGAAGCATTGGTGTCTGCGTCTTTGAAGGTTTCGTTGGATCTCAAATGCATGTTTTGCTTAAACAACTCGTGCTTAGGCTGCTGCGTAGGTTTCACACAGTTTGGATCCTAATTCAGCGGCTCCAGATGCTGTCGGCACATTGAGCGACATAAGTGTTGAACTTATTTCGCACCGTACATTGCCAACCGTGCTAATCGAAGGTGTTTTGGGAAGGATATCAAACACCTGATTTGCCAGGGTGTCCAGGGTGTCGATTGGCACATGCACGACATAGCAAGCACGTGACACATTGACGCCATTTCTTTGAACTCGAAGACTTTCGGGGCCTATGCAGCCTCCTCTCCTGGCTCTGGTATGAAGGAGGTTGTGAGTTTGACGCCGACCCTGACGCCTGCTGTATATTTGGAGTTTGCGTGTCTCTTTCTCTCTCTCCGTGGTCCTCCGGGTTTCCCCTCCACAGTTGGAAACTTGCGTTTAGAGCATTTGGCTGCTACCAATTTCCACGCAGTAAGCCACATCGATGAGCTCTCGTTCGTGGTCATGTCGCTTCTGAAAAAAAGTTATACAGATCAGTGGGCCTTACCTGGTAACATAAAGAAGTTTAGATATTTATTTTTCTATACACAGTTTACACCTTTTTGCTAAAATTAACGAAAAAAAAACGTTTATAAAAATGTTAAATTATTGTTTGCCTACCTTTTCTTCTTCTTTAAACTTCTTAAATGGCGTGACTTACTCGCTGACTTTCTACTACCTTTAAAATGTGTTCGGAGCCACATCGGAAGATGCTGTAAACGAAGTTTCTGTCGTAAATGTGGGTCGTAAATTAGACCGTCGTAAATCGGTTGCAATCTTTGGCAAAATTCAAATCAATATTTTTACTGGCATTTAGAAGTACATAAAATCAATGTTTCATTGCATATTAATGCGTCGCAATTTTACGCGCTCAAAAAATAGGCTTTTTAAAACTAAAAATTCCGGACAGACAAACACAGTAACAGATAAACTCACACTTGCTCCATTATAGTATGATATAATGATACGATAATGATGATTTATGTTTTTGTGTTTTTTCCATCTTTCTCCGCTTGTGCCCTTGGAGTGCTCTATGCAATCGAATGTTCTATTAAAATATTACTTTGCAAACACGTGGTGACAGGCGCATGCGAGCGGTTTAAAATCCACGACGTATTCGGGATACGTTTACAGAATGAAAGAACGGGTACGGGACGAGCCAAGGTGGCGTGCGTCAACATCAGCAATGCGGTGACCCCACGTGGGACACAATGCGCCACACGCCATCCGGACGTCACACGCCGAAAAAGCACGCGGCACATCCAGAAAACCCGTAGGGCAGCTCCGACACAAAGGCTCGTGGGAAAAGCAGGGAGGAAAGATGAACACATGCAAGGACAAAAAAACAATTTTAAAAAATTCCAGAGCCCCCTCAAAAAAGTCCAACATTTGGCCTAACCAGCGAACAAAGCGGCGGAGACTGTCAGAACGCTTCTCGGCTACACTGATTAAATTGCTGGAAACAAATAGATTAATGGATCGGGAGTATCCTGAGGCAGGCATACCTTCTTGTCCACTTGATCGGACATCGTTCTCCTGAGAACAGAGTAATGATTTAGGTGCCCCTCTCCGTGGCGACTCCCCCGGCCCTCCGATTCCCACACATTCCTCTTTCATCGTGTCGCACTTTAAACAAGGCGTGGATTATCAACGAGCGCGCGAATAAATAACAAATTCAGGCTGCACGTTTGTCTGCGCCCCCGGTATTCGTGCCACGAGCATTTCAGAGCTGGTCCGAGACTTTGTTGTAAATGCTGTCGAAAAGAAGTTCAAGTTGTATGTATGTTCAACTTTCGTCGCACCGTACGTAGCCAACCGTGATAATCGTCCAATTGAAGTGGATTTTGCTTAAACACGTGGTGAGAATTCAAGAGACCAAGATGAGTCTCGTTTGCAAGAGACGAAAATTGCAACAACAAAAGCAATTATACAATTAAATAAAATACAGCAATGAAGCAAACAGAAATATTTTTTTCTGACAAAATGTAAATCAGAGTAAAAAAAAATTCAAATCAGATAGCGTGATATCGTGATCATATCGTACGGTATATCGGACAATATTCCATTCACGATTATCGTATTGTCCACTTTGCAAACAGGTGTCATAACACAATTATCGAAGCTCATGTAGTTTTCAATTAAATAATGTATTCGCTGACAAAATATTTATGAAAGAGTTGGAAGCACAATATTGAAAGTTGTAAATAAATAGCTGTTATCCGTTATGCTTTGTAAAAATGTTTTCCGGAGTAATTGACAGCGTGGCAATTATACGAGGTCATTTAATTATTTTGAGTGTGACCGAGAGCTATGAATTACAAAGCGTTATAGATTGTAATGATTATGAAGACTTATGGCAGGCCTATGGTGCGTTAACTGCAGTCGAATAACGTTTAATCAATCTTTATTTACACTCGAAGTATACTGGAAGTATGAATAAACAATGCAAAAAAAACAATACAATAAAAATGTGAAATACAATACGCAGGAAACGTGCAATTTTGGTCCATCGGGATGTGGTTGCAACCATTTGGCTTCCGTTGGCCTGTCGTTGGATATTTACTTGGGCACACATTTACAGGGAATGTTCGTTTCTCATTCTTTCGCTGCTTGTCTTCATTAAACCTTTCTATTGCTTGCCCACTCTTTCCCAGACTATAACTCGGGGCCGATATTATTGCGCGCATTTATTTTGGTCGCTTGGACGCTGTGTGCCCTGTAACACGGAACATTGGACCAACTTTGATCCAACGATGAGCCAACGCTGCTTCAACGTTGGTTCAACATGTCCCACCGCATGTCAACAAATGGCCCAACGTTGCATGTTTACTGGAGGAGCCCAGTTTGGCGAAACCCTGCACCTATTGCTGTTGAACAAAAAATTGTCTCGGCCAAAAAAAAAAAAATCCATCATGGGAAACTAATATGCCGATCATCGTTTCATTGTCAAAATCTGATGCCGTATCCATCACGATAAATGACATCGCAGCAACGCTGCCGACTGCAGGGGTTCAAACTCTGAACGGACCCCGGGCAGTGCCGCGCATGAGGAAACGCATCGATAGCCAAATGTAGTCACTTCCTGCGAAGTCAATACCCATTGCTTATTGGCAAACAGAGGTTACGCATCCAGAGGTGCCCTCCCGCTAGAGAATTCCATTTTCCAGTCTATCAAGTGTGTTTTAGCTAATTTCGCTTCGAGTCAAACTGCTGTTACTCAATGAAGTGAATTGTGTCACAGACACGCCGCGCGCGGCCTCCACGGCGCGTTACGTACGTGTGTAGCGACGTGCGTACGTACGTACGTGCGTGCGTACTTACCGTCCGGGCTCAATGTTGGCTGCGTTTGCCCAGTTAGAGGGCCCATTAATTATTACCACACCCGGCACACCGCATCCAGTATTCTTCTCGCTGTGACTGCAGCTAATAGTCACGTGCTTCCTACTCCAATCTAACTAGCAGCACAGACAACATTCTGCACCTGGCACACCACATCCACTGTGCCTCTTATTGTGCTCGTGGCTACGAGTCACGCGCCACCTCCTTCAGTCTACGAGCGAACCGGAAAATATTTGGCGAGAATTTAAGCCCTGCTGCCGACTAAGGATGGCATGGAGTCTCCCCTGTTAAGATTGCTTTGCCATTTCATCCCCTCCATGAATTACTCATCAACACTGGTATTAGTGATTAGTAATAATGATATTGCTATCATGATGTCGAAACGTTTGGGTGCTCGTATATGCCGTCAGTAATGAGTGTCAGGGTTGGAGCGGTGGTTTGCGTGATGCCTGGTGAACCCCACGACCTGAGTTCAATTCTCATCTGTGGCTAACATCCATCGTGCGTGAGATCGGAACCCATCCCGGCTACCCCCACCAACCCGCCACTAATCACTAGTGGTGAAGTATGGTCATATAACTCCCGTCGCCAACGCGGTCAGCCTCGCATTGAATTGTATGGACAATTCCATTGAGGATTGATTTTCCCGTGGAAAGAAACTGGTCACTGTTGCAATTGACACTCTATCCTGCTCGCTCTCTCTCTCTCTCTTGAGTGCTCACCTGGTTAAACAAACTTGACATGAAACTATCCTACCCGAAAAACACCCACGTGCACAATAAGATAATATTGACGGTTCTGCATGGAAGGCACATTCACTTTGCCGTACTGCCATCGGCTGGCCACCTCTCAGCAACGCGGTGGGTTTGGGAGTTTCGCAAATGTGTGAGATCCGCCGACCCTGGTTTCTAAAGTTCTGGATCACAGGCGCGCGCTTATCTTGAGTGTTCATAGGCGAACTCGAGTTGCCTTTGTGTAGACATTGTGTGAGAGCCAGACGCCCGTGACAATAGGCCACCCCACATTTGATGCTTTTCAAATTCGAGCGCACTCCGAAAACTTGAAAGAGTGCCGGGAATGAAAATCTAAATTAACAGGGATATGTTTCACATCGATGTGCTGCCTGGAAATATTGTCATAATTTAGTTCCCTTTTTCAAATATCACTGCTACTTGTGCTCGTCAACCCCTTCATCTCATCGTGTGTGTCGATCCCGGCCGGCCTTCAATCAAACTGCCCGAGGAATACACAGACAGACGCGCGTGGCAGTGTGTACAATGACACGAGTGTTCAAAAACTGCACGTGACCTGCGACGAGGTATAGATCAGAAGCGCGGACGTTGACGAAGGAGACGCGTGGAGAGACTGTGCGTGCTTCAAATGACAACGAGAGACACAACGGGGAGGAACACGTGGATCATAGAAAAACAACTCAACTTGGAGACCTCAGGTTGACGGCAAAGATAAAGTGAGCGGGATTGGACAGGAGGCGTCGCCGATGTGTGCGTGTGTACGTTGAACTTCTTTTGCGCCGTACGTAGCCCGCCGTGCTAATCAGAGGTGCGGAAGAAGGACAGGATGGTCGAGTCTAACGACGGAGTTGTGGCAGCAAAAGAGGGAACAACGCCCCCGGGGACGTCCACCGTGGAGATGGAGTGATCAAAGCAGATCGTGCGCAGGAGCCGGATTGAGTGTTGCATCGTGAGGCCATGAGAGATGGCGATTGCAGAGCGAGGCCTTCATCCAGCAGCGGATAGCCCGTGGCTGATGTTGACAATGTTGACGACAATAAGCTGACAAAAATGTCGTCTTTAAAATGATCGCACATCTGTCACTCATTAGGCCATGTGACACACTCCACACACGGGCTCCATTTGAGGCTGTGATTCATCACGAGTAGGTAAGTGCATTTTTTGGCAATTTGAGAGGGTTTTTTTTTTGCCCTTGCACAAATGCTGAGAGAGGTTGCCAGATCACCAAATATCTGGAGCCCGTATTCATTTGTTGCAGAAATAGAGCCTTCCTGAATTCAAATTTCCAGGGCTCGCAGCATATGCTAGGTCTCCCTAATTAGGAGCGCCCAGGCTCTGTTTACTCCACACACACAAAAACATCGAACAGGTGCTTTTTGTTACAAAAAAAAATGTTCCGGTCAGCGACTAAACCAGGACAAACATCTTCCCTGCCCGAAACGATAACGTTCGCTTGGAATAATCGTGGGCCATTCAACAACTACACATTCATTTATTTCCTTAATTTATGTCAGAGAATTTAAACCATATCAATTTGCTGTCCGGTTATTAAATCATGCCTCATACATCCTTTTTCAGCCATGCTATTAACCATTAATCTGTGACCGTGGTTGATTTCTTTTTATTAGATCATTGCAAAGCTACAGGGTTCATTTTAATTACAGTCTCATGCATTTAAGAGTCGCCGATCTATTTTTTTTATTTTCGACCAAAACAAGCGCCAGTCCAAGGCAATGCATCCGCTAATGCTTCAATGTACAATGGTCGCGTTTGCGAGTGTTAATGCAACACGCTCTGCATCCTGAAGTCACAGGTGCTGGAGAAACTGCAGCACTTAAATTAATACGCTGACATATCCATTACCTCTGATGTAATGTGTTTCTGCTTGGCAGCCAGAATATACCACAGTCATTTTTAACCATTATTCATCCCGGAGAAATTGATTTTCACTTTGACGTTATGAGGGGGAAAAAAAGGAGGCAATTGACACACCATACTTTTTAATCCCAAAGGGTATAGTCATTTCATTTAAAGACCCTAACGTTCGAAAAGTATGGTATAGTCCGAAATGCTATGGCACATTTAGTCTCAATTTTTTTTTTAAATCGGCTATTTCTGCAGCCCGAGAGGTGAAGCGGCTCTCGGCTGTGTCACGTTGGGGTCAGTCAAAAGTCGAAGCCATTTCCTGCTCAAATGAGTATTCGGGCAGCGCTTGCAGCCTCTTTACAGCCCTCAGCCAGTGCTGGCAATTCCACATTCCTAGGGCAGTGGGTAGGTCTACTCGGTGGAAAAACCCCTGTTGACTTTCCCAACAAAACGCTACCTATTTTATCGACCCCCCCCCCCCGAGGGAAGGGATGATGGACTGGGCCAGCCACAATCAGAATTTAAATTTGCAACTTTCCAATTGCGAGCCGCATGCCCTACCACTCAGCCAACTGTCCGCCCGCGGTAGGCAATCCTGAAATGTTTAATTTTTTTTTTTTTATATCTGAGAGGAATTGAGGGCAAGCACTTTTTGATTCACATCTCGGGCAAGGTTTTTACAACAACAAGAAAAACGCTACGCTGGCGGGGCACCTAAAGTACCGCAGCGAAAGCACTCCCTCGGATGGAGCCATTTCAGGCTCAGCCTCCCAACGCAAAGCCTCCCCCGTGTCACAGAGGCACTCTGCAATCGGCTGTCAAACATCAACCTTGATCCATGGCTCGTGTTCCACTCCCAGACCATCTACCTCTCACCCTCACGCCAACCTTTGCTCCAGACCCCATTCCAGACCCTTCCTATTACATTCTCCAGACAACCGAATGCTCACATATGTCTTCCCTCTTCTTCTTTCTACCTCTTCGATGCTTCGCCCCCCCCCTCCCTTCCCTAGCCTTCAACCCTCACCTCATTATCTCGAGTCTCCCACTCCCACGTTTTATACGCGCTCTTTGGACAAAGCATAGTCTCACGCGTCGCAGATTTGTTTCCACCCATTCTGTCACTCGTTCGTGTATTCATTCGTCTCAACAGATTTCACAGTTTTGGTTTTGTCCCCACCGCCCCCCCCACACACAATTTATTAAAGCCGTAACATTCGGGGCGTTACGTCGCGAGACGAAAAATCCACGTGGAAAAAAAAAAACATGTCACGTAGCGATGCACTGTCTGGTGTTTGCTCAGATCGTTCGAAAAAATCTGCACGTGGATTTTTATTTATCCGACTCACAGTCGGTGGTTGCACTTTACTCCACACACCCTGTTATCTATTTATGTTGAACTTTTTTCGCACCGTACGTAGCCAATCGTGCTAATCGGTCACATGGAAATGAAACCGATATAATTTTTTTTTATAATTGTCAGCGCTGGAATAACGATAACACTAATAATAATATCATCATTGTAATGCACCATCCCTGCACGGTATTTTCTCACTCTCAAAGAGATATATGGAGGGGGACTCAGAGGGGCAAGGATCCGCAGACAAGCAACAAAGGCATCAAGAAGGCAGGAGCAAACAATTACCTAAGCTCTGCGGCCCTCTATACATTAAGGTGTTTTCATCGAATTAAAATGATTTAAATTTGAGATGAAATGGAGCATCTGGAGAAAATCCATCCATGCGACGTGACACTCTATCCCATTCAGAAGGACACAGACGATAATAGTCCGCACCTTGCTGAACCGCATTTTAATGGCACCACACGGTCATGCCCATAGAAAGGGCGTCTCACAACATTCGTGTGATCCACCAACCCACGCTGCCCCCGGTGCCGATCGCAGGCGCGCAAGCCACCACCGACCTGCCAACGGTCTTAATGAAGTGTAAAAACCAAACTGAGTTTTCACGGAGTTATTGCGTCTGTCCGTGTGACCATTAATAAACAGAGGTGAGACCATGGGACTCGCTCCCATGGACAAGGGGTCCATGTAATCACGTGCCGCTGTCCACATTTATGTCAACGAGCTCTGCGGCACTTCCTGACCTCCAGAGCCATGCAGATACTTCTTCACGCCCACTATTTGCATTTTGCTCCTTATAACCTACAAGCAAGCGCTCTTCCTCAGAATCAGAATATGTATTTATACTGGATCTGCCACCATCGCAGTGATCACGACTCCACGCCTCTGCAGCAAATGAGTAGATGCAACGTGGAAAATCAAATGGACATTGCAATGAACCCTTCGCAATAATCGTCAAATGCATGAAATGCGTATTCCTCCATCAGGCGTCGGCTGATTTTTTTTTGTTCTGCATCCCGCAAAATTAATATGGATGTCCGTCCTCCCCGCTGGAGCATTTTCGCAGACGGGGCTTTGCCCTTGATTTGTGACGTAATTTTAGTACGGTATCTCTTTATTGATTCTGCGAGAGTCTGTGAGTGTGCGGGTGCGTCCCTTAGATAGTGGGGAGCGGTGGTGCAGCGGTTAGCGTGCTATGCAACAAACCCGGACCGGCGACCAGAGTTCGATTCCAGCTCATGACCAACAACATTGGCGATTATCTGAACCTGTCTTGGGCCTCCCTTAGGTCGACTCAACCTCAAATGAGTACCTGGTGTGGTGTGTAAACATCGCCGCTGGGGAGACAATTGCGGCCACCTATTCCCCTGTGTGCCGTACCGACCATCATAGGTGCTCGCTAACAGCACTTGCTCATGCAGTCTATTAAAAGCTATAGGGAGGTATCGCTGTCTTTGTCCCTGAGATAGCTCGGTGGGAAATGTGAAGGGTAATAATGGCATGTCGGTGGAGGCTGCGCCGAGCACGTGCGTGCCGCGGTGGCGGCGAGAGGAGTAGCTCCCCGGGGCCTCCGTTATTACCGTCGGACGTGACGAATCACCACATCACGTCTCACCACCCACACCGCCCCCCTCCCCCAACACTCTCTCTGCCCGAGCCTGCCGCAACCCCACTCATTTCACTCCTCCACCCACCCACACACCCAACCAACCGCCCCTCCACCATCACCACAGCCCACCTTGACAAACCCCTCCTCCTCCACCACCTCCCTCCACCGCCAGCCTCCAACAAACGAGGCTTGCCTGCCGTGTTCGCTCTCGAACCTTGCTGGTTTTTGGCTGGGTTCTTCCCCCAGCGAATTGGGTTGTATGTGAGCAGCCATTTCATCGGAGTATCACCGCGGTCTTAAGGAAGGCACCAGAAAGAAAAAAAAACCCATTCAGTAGATTTCTGATAATAATTATCCACGTGCGGTTTATCCCATTTCCGAACCTGAGATTTTGACATGAATTAACAACTCATGTATTTTCCCTTAAGCTAAAATTAATCATCTAAAAACAGTTATACATTGTTATTTTTGCAAATGTTTATTGCAAGTGACGTGCTTAAACCGAACAAATATATGCTCCGGTTAATCCAAAATCCACGTGATCGCCTCTACAGTACAGTAGTTGCATATATTTACAACAGTGGGCAGAGTTTGATTAATGTTGATTGGCGTGGTTCTGCCATCCATTGAGTGGTCTGTGTCTTCTGCGCAGAAGCAGGAAAGTATTATCACTGAGCACCCACACCGATCAGTCGATTCTTTACTTCAAATGTTTGTTTTGTCCATTAACAAACTAAATTTTCTTAGTATGAAAAATAAGAAAAGGTGTTACCCTTTCTGGAAATAGAACACGTGTTAAGGTGTTCAAATAACATATATAAATATTTTGCAAGGAATACAATTTGGCATAGAAATCCACATAAATCAATATTTTTTAATTATCCGCGGCCTTTCTCTCGTCATTATCACGGATAATCGAGTGTCAACGTAAGTGAATACATATTTCCACATTGGGCCATGGAGATGGAAGCAGTTTTCGCTGTCGTCATCTGCTGAAGGTACTCCTACGCCGAGCCACCATTCGAAGCATGGGTGGCAAGACGAGGTTTAAAACAAATAGGTTTGATAAGGTTTAGATTAAAAACCTCAATATCCCGAAGGGCCAGGTAGGGTGAGGTTTTGCTGTTCCTTAAAAAAAGATGTAATTTTGTTTTTTGCAGGAAGTCTGACTGAAGTAACGGACTATGGAAGTCTGGAGCCCGGAAATCAGAAATCTTGGCATTACCTGAGTTACTAGTATCATCAAACGAACTCGATTTTCACCGCGAAAAGGATCATGGATCAGGACCTGGATGAGGATTTACTCAATTCCAAAGAATGTGATAGTGATGTCGTAATTGTGATTGAGAAGAATGGAGTGGCCAACGCGGAGATGGAAGGGGTGGCTGACGAGGCGTCGGCAAACGCAGGGAAGGCCAGAGGATGCTTGATTGGCCAGTTTGGGCACTACTTCACCGATGATCAAGAACCACACAAGTTGAAGAGTGCCGTCTGCAAATATTGTCGCACCAAATTCAACCATCAAAGGAAGAGTGAGCAGGCAGAGGCACCTGTATGCATGCGCCGCTTTTTGGAAGGCAATGAATGGCACCGAGATAAATGATTGTCCCGAGTGGTATGAGTCAAACAAGAAGCGGGCGAAGCCATCGAAGGCAAGCGGCAGCTCAACTCAATCTATATCAAATGCTTCGTCGATGAAGCAAGGATCGATGACAGATCACCTATAAACCAAGCTCGATAAGTGAACGAAGGAGAAGTTTGAGCAGGCCATAGCAATGCATTACTTTGTCTCAGGCACTCCGTTCCAGTGGGTCGAGGAGGATAATCTTGTGATCGCTGTGAAGGCACTTCGCCCAGATGCAGTGCTGCTGAACAGGAAGGGGCTGGCCGGACCATTGCTCGACAGGGCATACATTGACATGAAGAAGAAGGTTGACACTGTCCTGGACAATAAGAGCATTTGCTGACATCAATAATGATCCGATTGTGAACTACATCGTCACATCGCCGTCCACACCGTTGTTTTTCGAGTCGGTATCCACTGGAGAGCAGGCCACAACGCTGACTGGATCGCCTCGGATCTTTAACGTGTGATGGCGTCCCATCCGAAGACTACATTCGCTAGCGCGGTCACCGACAACACATCCACCAACAAGAATGCATGGGAACAGCTCTCAAATGCTCACTCATTCTCCTATATCCAAGGTTGTATGTCGCATGATCTGCATTTGCTTGTCAAGGACATATTCTCTGCCACGAAGACGAGGAAAGCCGGCCAATCAGAACACACATACCCGATCGACTATCCGTTCGAGTACCTGCTTGAGGTCATCGTGGGGTGCAAGGACACGGTCAAATTGTTTCACAACAGTCACGTTCTCAAGGCACAGCTGCAGGCTGAACAGAAGATCGCTGGCGTTCAAGCGTTGGGTCCGGACGGCTCCTACACGTTGGGGAACGATTAAAGGCTGTTGCGAGATGCTGTTGTCGTTGGAGAGGATTCTGCATTACGTTGTCACAGCTCACGACTTCATCAAGGGGACGGCAGCTCAGAAATCCGAGCGCATGCAGATCAAGACCGTCATTACGAGCGACGACTTTGTCTCTCTGTTGCAGAAGTTCCTTGTCATTCTCACGCCCATTGACGAATTGATTGTCAAGTATCAATCCGATTCCATACCAGTCTCTGAAGTCCTGCGGGATTTTCACGCCCTCCCTGCTGAGTTTGCCAAGCTGCACGAAGACGGTCATACGAGCACTGAAGAGATCAACTAGCCGATCAACTTGGCTGAAAGTCGCTTTCAATTCATCTACAGAAAGGCCCATGGACTGGCGTATCTGTTAGATCCTCGCTTTATCGGAGAGGGCTTGAGGTCGGCTAATTGAAAGAGCTGGAGAACATCTTACTGGAGACACCGATCGACGATGAGACAGCGGTTGATGACGAGAGGCGCTCTTTATGCAGCTCACCGAGTCCGTCATCTCGGCGCAGCAGGAAAATGATGCCGGCGGGTTTAGATTCATGATGCTGTTCAAGACACCTTTGCAGTATTGGCAGTCTGACGGCGTGGCTTGACCTGATCTTTAGAAAATCGGCGTCAAGCTGTTCACGAGGGCGACATCGTCTGCAGCCTCGGAGCGAAACTTCTCAACTATGGGCTTCATACACAACGAGCTCAGGAACAGCTTGGCACCCAGTTCGGTGAAGAAGTTGGTCTACATCAAGAGCAACTATGTGGCGTTCGCCGAATGCAGTTATATGTCGGAGGGCGACGACATGGACTCGTCGGAGGAAGACTAGTACTGATCTGTGAGTATTGCGAATAAAACCACGTGGTTTATTAGGTTTAGTAAGGTTTAAACCTTAAATCTCAAAATCGTATCTGAAAAAATTTGGTGTTTTTCCACCCCTGATTCAAAGATAAACGGCAGCCCCCAGTGCACACACGGTAGCAGGCGGCCATTGGAGTCCACGTGCGTTTTGTTCTGCGGGTGGGGGATTATTTCGAATTCAAGACAACTCATTATTTGGATTACAGTCTTGAGTCCCCGCTGAGTTCAAAGGGAATTGAAAGAGCTGCAGCTGAAACTTGCGAGGGCTTCGCTCGCGAGGTTGCTAAAGGTGCACGCGCATTCCTCTCGCGGGCTCTTTTAATTTTCGCGTCCGTGGGTCGGCACTTCAGAGAGGAGCACTCGTCCCGCTTCATGTCATGCCAAGGCACTGCGGGTGTGTGTGTGTGTTTTTTTTACTGTCGAAGGACCGGGGATGAAAAGTTTCGCGTCTGCCGCTATGTAGTGCGGAAAAATAACACGAAAATATCGTTCGATTTCTACTGCGCACACCAACATTTTTCATCTGTTAAAAATGTTTAAACATTCTCAAGAATCTGGCGTATCAGTCGCACAACCCCCCAGCCAAACATCTGAACTGCATTCTGCTGATATTGTTATTTTTTCAGATTGTTTTAATCAGACTAAAGACCAAACGTGCAGCCCATACAATTGCTTGCTCATGCAACCACGGCTGCTGCTCCTGCTGATGATCAACCCCACTCTTCATCTCAACCACTGCCATCACATGTGTACCATTTTATTTTCATATAGTTGCTGTGAAGCGCCTTGGATTAAGGTGCTGTATAAATCTTGATAAGAAATCAGTGCCACTGCAACAGCTTTCAGCAGCTTGAAATCATTAGAAGCTTCCAGTATGTTAGGAAAGTAAAGAATTACTTTAAGCTCCTTTGTGTCTTGCCTACAGCAAGTTGCCAGCAGCATCTTCACAAACACAACACACTGTGGCTTCAAAACGAGCAAGGTAATAAGAATCGGCGGTGTACATCTTGCAGACGTACAATCCAGAGTGTTCCAGACTTGGGTTACGTTTGCCGACTCATCCGTTAGCAAGGTAATTCCATTTCGCTGGGACGGGCGAAAATTCACACGCACTGGCGTGCCCCATTGGGACCCAACGACAGAAGCATGGCAGGGCGGGTTGCACATCGGTTGATGTATGGTGCGATTTACAAAACACAGCCACCGTCACTTTGTGGCCATGAGTAACACCAACAAACACCGAGCGACGTGGTGAAGTATAGCCGATACGGCGTGGAGAGGCCGTCATCCAGGAGTGTACTGAAACATGTGAAAATTGTAATTAAAGAATTATATCATAGAAACATAAAATTACAATGAGCAGGTGTATGACTAAATCGCCCGGATTGTGCTCAATTCAGTCAGATGTGAGAAGCTAAGAAGGGTTGAGCCTGAATAGTGCCTCAACGGGTGGCCTATCATGCACAACAGGCTGCTGCGGGTCTACAGGCTGTGCAGTAACATCCAATGTTGTACTGTACGTCTATGCTTGCTCCCATATCTATGCTCCCCGCCTTCACGAAATCGCACTGACCAGCGTGGTGAAGTATAGTTAAACACCCCTTACGTGACCGACACGACACGGGGTGGAAGGTTCTCCGCTATTTGGCCTACTCTTCCATGCATGCTAGACGTCTTGGAAAAAGTGCGAGTACCCACACTTTACCCAAACCACACACGACCTGCCGATATACTATCTGCGGTGTACCCATTGATTCTGTTGGGTGGACGGATGCGGCGGATGGGGGGGTTTAATAAAACGCGCACCATTGTTTCACGTGCCGCGCTGGGAGATTGAATCGAAGAACCGGCGACCTCTGGAATTGCGTTCTCACCATTACGCCACCGTGGCATCATCAGCACCAACCCACCGTCACTCGGAAAGCGGATTGAAGAGAGGGTGGGAGCTAAAAAAATAAGAAGAGGATTCTAAATTACAATCATTACCGTAGAACGTACGAACGCACCTGCGGCAGCCTTTGCGGTGAATCACTGAACCCACCGGAACCCTTAAACGAGTCGTGGGAACTCGCCGGAACGAGACGCGTCGAAAAAAAACGGGCGCAGATGCAGCTCGGATTCGGTGCAGCCGTGGGTCGGCTCTCTCTTTTTTTTTTTACGATCAGTGGAGACAATAAGATGCTCGGTGTATTCGGCACTTTGCTTCGTTCATCATTTCGTAATTTTTTTTTAAATTAAATTTACATTTTTTAACTTTGCTTCATGTAAACCCCCACCTCTCGCTCACTCTCTCGCTCACTCGCTCGCTATCTCTCTCTCTCTCTCCCTCCCTCTCTCTCTCCCTCTCCGAGGAGCACGAATGCCCGACAGCTTGGCAGTTTGTGCTCCGCGTCCCGCTGCTTCGGCAGCCCTCCGCGCGCCGCTCTGTTTATTGTTGCTTAGAAATCACGACGATGTGTGGTACATCTGGTCTGCGGAGACACTCCCCCACCCACCCCCATTCCCCCTCCTCACCCCCCAGCAGCCCCAGATACGCATCTCTCACGACGAGCCACGTTTCCAGCGGGCTCGCCGGCGATAGCGGCCGGGGCGAGGAGTCCTGACAGCGGCGTTCGTTCAGAGGCTCAGACGTGCGGCCGCGTTTTGAGTTCGAGGCGGGCGCTCTCGCTGTGCGTACACGATGCGAACGTAGAAAACAAAGACGCAAACAAAAAAGATGCAATCGGGGAATTGTTTTGTTAATTATATATATAATGCTCTTGCGTTACATTTGCGCAGGGTGAGTTCCCGCTTCTCACATGAGCCACGTTAAGGCGTTGTCAATGGGCCCTGCTGAGCCAGTGGTTGGTTATTCCATCTGGCTTTTTGCGAGGTCGAGCCTGATCACCAGAGGATACACCCACTGTGGACTTCTCCACAAAGTGGAGCTCGTTTTTTTTCTCTCCAGCCTAGAGGGATGATGTACGTACGGTGCGAAAGAAGTTCAACATTATGCACACATGTGCCGAGTCACCCCCCCCTCTCCCCACACTTCCCCGCCACTCGCTAAACCACTCAGCCACCTGGTAAAGGTGCAGCCCTGCAAATTCTTGCTCACGTCACTGCTGCCAGAAGGGTCTCTATTTTAGAGGGAACTCTAGGGAGCTCCTCTCGACGGTATTTTGCCTAATATATTCTTTATTTTATTTTGGGTGAGATCGCGTAAATATGAATGTGTCGTTAACCCGCCACAACCCGACACAGCCAATTAGTGAGGTTTGTCACGTAAAATAAAACGCGCCAATTAGTTACTACTTCAGCACAAAAATCATATTAATTTTGGATAATATGGGTCGTGAAGGCCTACGTGTTAAACTGGTATTTTGCATAATACAGGTTTTTTTGAGGGGTTAGATCGCATAAATATAAATGTGTCGTTAAACCCGCCACCACCCGACACAGACAACGAGTACGGTTTGTCACAAACAGAACGTGCCAATTCGTTACTAGCACAGCACACCGGTGTGTTGGAGAGCAAATTAAATTTATGAGATCTTACTCAAAAGAAAAATCGTATTTATTTTGGATAGTATTGGTCGTGAAAGCCTACGTGTGAAACTGGTATTTTGCATAATACCAGTTGGATTTACTGTCCAACACCCCGGTGTGCTGTAGCAATAACGAATTGGCATGTTCTGTTTACGTGACAAAACTTACTAATTGGCTGTGTCGGGTGGTGGCAGGTTTAACGACACATTCATAATCACGCGATCTATCCAAAAAAAACCCTCTATAATGGATGATATTGGTCGCGAAAGCCTACGTGTTAAACTGGTACTTTGCTGATTACGTGATAATAGCGGCTTCGTGATGGCCTTGCGACACCTGAATATCGCGAATACCAAAAAGGTGCTTGTGACCCGTCTCGGAAGAGGTGGCAGTACCCACGTTTTACCCCACCACTCATGGAGCCGCTCGCTCAACCGCTGAGCCGCCTGGGCTGGAGGATAAACAATCCAGTGTTGGGAGATGTGTCTTTAAATAAATAAAAAACCGCTATGCATATTTTAACATAGCTCGTAGCGGCGGTTATTTTTTTTTACGAACAGTATCTTCTACCCTGTTCTAACTCGCTTAATTACGACGACAATAACGCATCGGTGCTGTTCGTTGAGGACCCGTAGTTCTACCGGAGACGATTGCCTACTGCACCCAGCTGCGCAATGGAGTAATATCGTGCCGTCGGTAACTCTGCTGAGGCCATGAATGTGCAACAGCAAAAAAAAAACGGGAACAAATAAAAAAAACCCGCTCAATTAAGACGGGACTTTATTTGTGCGGAGGCACGCAAGGCCGCGTGCATACATCCTCATATCCTTTTGTTATTAAAGTGTCAGGAGATATTATCTCCGAGCCTAATGCATGTGTATTCAGATTTCCACATCCCCCCCCCCCTTCTTAGCCCACCCCCACCACCCCTCCCCCCCACCAATGCCCTCCCCCTCCACCAATAGCCCCGCCCCCATCGGCGTTTCAGTTCGAATCGCTCTTCGTGGGCATTGACCCTCGTATTCAGATTCACCGGCGTGATATTTGGCTCAAGATGACCACTCACAGCGATGGCCCGCCGAGTCGAGCAGAGGCCACGAGCTCAGACAAATGTCCAATCGCTCCGCTGTGCAACCCCCCCCCCCCCCCATGTCTGAAGAGAAAGTATAGAAAGGAAAAACAAATAATAATAAAATCCCGTTCCAGTAGAGATGCAGGTTCAATGCTGTATCGATTCCTTCCCAGGAGCATTAAATTCAATTAATTTTAGTGCAGCCGGTGTGTGGACGTTTCAATAAGAAATGTGCCCTTCCGTGACTTCTATTGCCTTTAGAATAAATAACAAAAACATGAAATTATAATCACTGTACAACAGTCCTTAATTAAATCGCGGACATAAAGCAGAACGAGCGAAAGGCATTGTTAACATCACGGAATTCGTCCATATAAAATGTGCAAATGCACACAGCTCATCATCATCATCATCAGTCTCAGTGTCGGGGTATTACCTCAGTCGATTGAGAGACATCATCCCTTCATGCCTTCCTATCCTCCCATCTGCTTTCCATCACTCCCGGTCTTCTCCTGCCTCATCACAGGCCACCTTATCTTGGGTCATACCTCTTCGTCTACTCGTCCTTCCATCCCCACCTCAAAGAACCAGGCTGGCGATCAGAATGGGTGTCAGAATCTTCATGTAGACTGGAGAAATCCGTTCAGCTGTGAAGCTTTTTTCCGCAGACGTCCAATCAGTTTCCTCAATCCTCTGCGAGTAAACCGAGCCAATTCGGTCTCGCATGTCCTGGCCCTTTCAGTCGTTTTCCTCCCTCTCGGGGTCCATGCTTCCGTCGTGCGTTAGTGTAGGCACGAAGAGTATTTTGTATCAGAATCTTCTCCGTTCTTGCCACGTGGTAATGAGATTTGCGTTGCTTTTGGCAGGCTCTGTCATCTCACGTTAATCTGCAATCGCATTCGTGAACGAAAAAAAACCGTAACGGATTACAGGCCTTTGTCAATCCGTTGCTGAATGCAGGTTTCCCATGCTGTGTCGGTCATCAGAGTTATTTGGCCATACTTCGCCATTCTGGTCAGTAAAGGGAGGTAGGGGGGGGCTAGAACTGGTTCAGATCTCGAGAATGTTCGTTGTGGTCTGGCCGTGACCGCGATGCACGTCTGTAAATCCCGCACTGTGGTGAGGTGTCTGGATCGCACAGCATTTCTAAAATGTCCTTCCCATGGGCGTCGACGAGAAGCCGTTGCCTGGCTCGGCCAGAAGAAGGCTGTACAGCAAATGCGGGAGCCACGTCTTCCATTCGTATGCGAGAGAGTGTTGTCTGCCTCGCATGCGTGGGGTTTCTCCAGGTGCTCCGGTTTCCTTCTTCACGTAAACACCAATAACACCTTCATATATAGAGGACGGCAGAGCTTTGATGGGATGGGCTTTGAACTTGGCACCGGCAGGCTGCGTGGCTGCTGCCTTTCTGCTCGTCTGTGGTTCCTCTTCGCAGTCTCCAAGCCATCCTTTTTGATAGAGTTGGGGGGGTGGGGGAGCGAATACTGTGCTGGTGGCGCAAGTTGAAATCGCGAGGTTCGCATTGCGATGCCCTAACCGCCGCGCCACCGATCGCAACCAAATATAGCATTGAGAAAATAGGAAAATTACGCGATGTTTAAACACTCGAGACCCATGTAATGCGATTCAGGCTAATTAATATTAAAAAAATTATCCCATTAATTCATCGACGGGAGCGCTCTCTCTGTCCAACAAAGGCAGAGAGTAGCAAGCGCCGCACATTTAAATCAAATTAACATCTTGACCCAAATGATGAATTGGATCGTGGTAAATACTGCAGCTCATTAGCAGCGTGCATTAAGAACGCCGATCGCGGTAGCCCGTAATCAGCTGTCATGTTTCACCGTCAAAAAAAAAACTGTCCCGCAAATAAAAACAAAGATGCTCCATTCCACCCCCAACGGTTTGTCCCATATCGTTACCGCCAAACACCCACGCCATGCATTATGCAACGTGTGTCGCCAAAAATGCCTGCAGCTTACAAACATTATTACTGCCTAATTGCCAATAATTTGTGATGTGATGCCACGATAACATACACAATTATCACGTTACACGTGGCCCAATTTGAATTACGGCGCCAGGCTATTTGCGCGTACGTGCGTGCGCGTGTGTGTGTTGGTTGCAAATTCACAACAAAGAGACGCGCGCGCAATTATCTGAACACAGTCCCTGGGCCAGTTCTTGCAGGTCAACGTAGCCTTAAATGAGTAGCTGGTGCGGTGGGTAAACATCAGCACTGCTGGCAACCCTAATGCCCTCGTGGGTATCCGGTGCCGGCCTTTATCGGTGTTCGCTAGCAGCGCTTGCCCCGGCAGTCTGTAAAAAAAAGAGAGAACGTCGTCTTCATTGAAAATTCGAAGATTTTCCCGCGGTAGCGAGGTGGGGAATGCGCCTCGAGGAAGTGAAATTTGACTGCGCATTCTCCCTTCAAGGTGGCTTTGTCTCCTCATTGCGGCAGAGCCAGGCACAGGCTGATGATCAAAGAGTCTCGTGGTAATGTGCACCCGGCAAAGGAAGGCATTGCCTTACAATAATTTTGCATTCAGCATGGAAATAAAAACCGATATATTTTTACAGGGATAATATAAGAACATGATTTGGGCATCATTCCACAATTACAGGATTTCATTGCAGTGTAAACAATGTCAGTAACGTGAGCAAAAAAAACCCCCCGCATTACCACCGAAAAAATAAACATCAAAACCGGTGCGTACGTTGCATCAATAAATGTATACGCAGCATCAGATAGCATATGTTTACGCTTGTGCCCGTACCCCGTACAGAAGCGTTAACAGATGGCTTCAGGTCGCTTCCCCTTGGGTAATCTATTACCAACAAAAGTGCATCATGATTATTTAATGCATAAAAATTTGTGCGCTTTAATCTTCCCAGGGTTCGCTTGGAGGTCTCAAGGTTCCGTTGCTTCCCATGAGCAGCAGCAGCAGCAGCAAGACGCACAGCAAAGGCCAACCCCGGGATTTCCCGGACATCTCCCGTCTCGTCTCGACCAAGTGATATCCCTCCACCTCTGATCCTCCCCCCCCCACCGCCACCTCCTCACCACCTCTCCCCTGGGGCAAAAGACGACGCAATTTCCTAGCCGGCAAACGTTAAAGATCCCGCATAAATCCTCGAGAGGCAGAGCGAGAGGTGGAGGGGTGGGGGGGAGCTAGCCGGCCTTCCGTCCCTCCGTGCACAGAGCTGTCGCGGTCAAATTAACCACCCGTATTAAAGAGGTAATTTCAAGCGAAACAAAAAGGGACCGCTTGTAAACAAGCCCGCGTGTGACGCCGCTTAATGGAGTGGTGCAGCATAAAGATTTTATATGAATTAAATAAATAAATAACCTGCCTGGCTACACGATAAATAACGCGGGCGGTTTAAGAAAGCAGAAGGAAGAGAGGGAGGGGAGGGGAGCTGCAGTGCCCGACTGCGTAATGCTGACTTCACTCCCTCAATCACAGTCGGGACGTGGCCGCACACACAAAGACAAAGATCCTCCGTATAGCCTTTAGCAGACTGCTGGGGCAAGGGCTGTTAGCGAGCACCTATAAAGGCCCGCTCGGCGGACGAGGGAGTAAGTGGCCAACACGTATGTATGTTGAAATTATTTCACAACGTATGTAGCCAAACGTGCTAATAGGTGCAGACACCACGCCTGCCGGCCTTTGTCTCCCCAATGGCGATGTTTACACACCATAACAGGTATTCATTTGAGGCCGAGTCGACCTAGGGGACGCCCAGGACAGGTTGAAATATTGGCCACTGTTATTGGTCGTGTGCGGGATTCGAACTCGGGTTGCGGGGTTCGTAGCGCAGCGCGCTAACCGCTACACCACCGCTCCCCATGCACACACACAAAGATCCCCCATATAGCCTTAACAGACTGTAGGGGCAAGTCCTGTTAGCGAGCACCTATGAAGGCCGGAACGGTACACGAGGGGGTGGGTGGCCAGCACCACGCCCGACCGCCTTTGTGTCCCTAGTGGCAATGTTTACACACCGCACCAGGTACTCATTTGAGGCTGAGTCGACCTAGGGGAGGCCCAGGACCGGTTCAGATAATCGTCACTGGTGTTGGCCGTGAGCGGGAATGGAACCCGTGTCGCCGGGTTCATAGCGCAGCGCGCTAACCGCTACACTAACGCTCACACACAGACGCACACACAAGCACACACACACACGCACACACACATGCATACACAGACGCACACACACGCACACGCCAAGACACGCAACGAGCACTGCCGGGCATCGCCTCGGCGGTTTTGTGACGACTCTCGCTCGCTCGACGTGACAGCTCGGCGATGATGAAGAAGGACCATTTGCCCGAAACGTCGGTAAAAAAAATATACAGCGCTATTAACGATTGCGTTCGGTTTATTGTTATTTGTGATTGTGCATCACTTTCAACGCAACAGAAACAGGAAGATCGCATCGAAGCACGCCGTGTTAGATGCGTGCCGTGATAATAATGATGACGATGCCGTAAGGAGGAACGGCAAAGTGCTACAGGAGTGACGTTACGTTTTTTTAAAATATCCAGTCGAGGGCTACGGAGGGAGATGTGGAGCGAATCCCAGAGACAAAGATCCGGTGAGACGAGCGAGGAACACCGCAGACAAATATAGCGATACGAAAAATATAATTGAGCTTGTGTTAACCTTGTTTTATAACGTTAATATTATACTTCTTAGAACCTCAATTCCAACTGATATCTTTTCATGAATCTGGGTGGGGGTGGGGGGGGTTTGCTGAGCTACTTGGGTGCCTACGCTTTAACTTTGTTTTCTAATGTGTAAGCACGCCACCACTCACTCATAGAGCACACGCGTGTCCGTACGCACAAGTGGAGAGTGCTGTACGAGATTTGCCCGATGTTTTGAAGTTGTTCACCACCTCAACTCTGCGCCAAGTGTCCTCCATTCTGCTTGGGAGATGTGCAACGAATCTGTTTGAGCAGAGCCACTCCTTTTAAATCTCACGACGAAGCTTGTTTTGTTTGTTCCATACGATCTAATTCAAAAGAGGACACGTTTATGCATTCCACAAGAGGACCAGACCTCAAACTTTCTCATACTTTGCACAAGTGCCATTCAAACGGGGCACCACTTTCGCTTGCATTAAAGCTTCGTTTCATCTGGTTCCTCCGCCGCCGCCACCAGCAAATGGGGTCACGCGCGGCGGACAAAATGCTCGTTCGGCCAGCGACATCATCCAGCACGGCAAAACACCGTGAGCACGTGCTGGGACGTTCGCCGGAGAGCTTCGCCGCTTAAGTTCTCGCAGGCGCATCGGTTGAAAAGCGACGGTACACATGAAAGAAGCTCCCGGTACGCAGTGCGAAACGTCGGGCGTCGCGAGCCTGGAAACGTTGTCGGGGAGCTGACACGCGTCAAATGAGACAGTTGGAGGGTCACGGATCCTTCATTGCCTCGGTTCGCCCAGCGGCGGTACGAAGGTGGTAAACCACAGCTCGTGTCAGTATCGGTGCGGTAAAGTGCGGGGGTACCCTCACCTCGACCAAGAAGAGTGCGTGTGGCAAGCGTGGGATACGCGGGACAAACAAATCTAACCATGATTAACCTTTGGTGTTTTTTTGCGTCATTCTTACGGTGCAAGGCGAACCACCAAGGAGCTATGTTACGCGTGGCGCGCGAAATGCCATCGAGGGGGACTCTCTGTTGACACCTCCGGCGCATTCGCCAACACCGACGAGAGCAGTACGATGCAGGGCTGCACCTTTAACTTTTCCGGCCGGTAGGTTCGACGGTAGAGCGAGCTCGGCTCGCAACGACAAGTGTGCGAGTTCCAATCTTGGTCGAGGGTCGACGCAGTCCATCATCACGTCCTCCAGGGTCGTGGGGGGGTCGATACAATTGGTACCAATTTTGTGAGTAAGTCAACGGTGTTTGGTCCTATGGATACACCACTGGGATTTACACGACTGGTTTTCAGAGCTGTGCGCAAGCCGGGCGGGTACGAGACGAGGCGTTTTGACTGTCACGTTTTTCTCTCTCAGCGCAAACAGCCGCAATTGCCCTTTTCTTTTTGGCGCTCGACAGCGGCGCAGGAGTGCTGCTCCCTCCGTGGGAGCGACGGGAGCGCGTCCACAACCCACGACGGGCGACGCGTAAGAACGACCCCCCACCCCAATGCCGTAGCCATGGAGTCAACATTGGGGGGGGGGGGACCAAATCTTCCATGAAAAAAAATATAAATTTGAAACTCATTTCCTGCCTAAAATATTAAAACAATTCACTGACACATGGGATGGACTTTTATTTTTTACAATGTCTAATAGTATATTGTATTACATTGCTGTTTTTTCTTTACCTTTTCTTGTAGTATGTAATGGCAAAGCTTAGGGATTCATAAAGTACAACCATAACCACAAATCATATAAACAGAAATCTATGCATTGTTATATGAAGACAAGTTCAGATTTTGTGGCCAAGGTTTAGCAAATTGTTGATTTTATAGCAACATATTGGGGGGGACATTTTGAGCATATTTGATTATGGTAGATGCCCCCCCCCCTCAATTTATATTATAATCACGGCCTTGCCCGACCCCAAACCCCGAGCGAACTTTGGGAAATCCGACAGCGGCGGCGGCGGCACTCGCCGAGGCGTTTACCGCTCACGCAGCGACTCGACACCTACCAGGAAATGCATCGGCAAACACACAAAAAAAAAACTGCCACAGGTGTTGCATTTAATTATCGCCACACTTTATCAAACCGAGCGTTTGCTCAGCCCGCGCACACGGTGTTGCAACAGCGTTGCCGACTCTGTAAGCAGATGGCGCGTCAAAACCGATAAAAGCCAAAATAGCCCCCCCCCCCTCTCTTTTTTTTTACCGCGTTCAGTCTCTCCGAGCTGTCACGTCGAGCGAACGCGCGACTCGTCACAAAACCGCCGAGGCGATGCCCGGCAGTGCTTCTTGTGCGACTCGGCGCGTGATCGTGTGCGTGTGTGTCCGTGTGTGTCAGCGTGAGGAGCGGTGGTGCAGCGGTTAGCGCTACGCTGCCCTACGAACCCCGGCCACCCGAGTTCGATTCCCGCTCACGGCCAATCACCAGTGACGATTATCTGCACCGGTCCTGGTCCTCTCCTAGGTCGACTCAGCCTCAACTGAGTACCTGGTGCGGTGTGTAAACATCGCCACTGCGGAGCCGAGGGTGGCCGGGGGCGGTGCTGGCCACCCACCCCCTCGTGCGCCGTGCCAGTCTTTATAGGTGCTAGATTAAGAATCGTTGTGTGCCTGCTTGCCTTCGTCACCTGTTCAGGTGTTGGCAACAGAATATACCGTAGCTGCAAGCCTCATTCGTGAGGAGGCATGGTTTTTGACAACATCATGCCTCTCACGGATGCGTCTTGCAGCAACGGTAAACTCTCGATTTTCGGTAAATCTCAGGACACTAAGATATGACTCGGGGGGGGGGAGGGGGAGCTTTCATCCAACAGCAGATTGATCATAGGTGCTCCTGCTGCTGCTGCTGCTGCTGAGGATGATGAGAATTCCGATGATGCAAAGCATATTTAAGCGTGTGCTGTGATCTCTTTCCGTGTCATCTGTCAAGGAATGTTAATCAGAGCCAGAGCTGCCAGGAAGGTCCCGGTGGTGGTCTATTTTGTTAGGTCGGATTTAAAGCGTGGGCCGGAGAGGAAATTGTGATGGGGAGAAGGGCAATGTTTGTACAGCTTGACTCATCTGAAGCGACTGAAGGAGTTTGCCTTATTATGTTACCGATGTCGGCTGCAAATAAACACGCCGGCGTTTCATGCTGACGGGGCGTACTTCAGCGCCACGTTGAAACGTGGGTACGCGATTGCGTGTCTCTCGGTGTTGTTTGTATTTATTTTTCTTCTTGGTTCTGTCGGTAATGTTACGTAGAAATAATAAAATAATGAATATAAAACATTCTAAAATACAATTCTCACGACGTTTCGTCCACAACGTAAGCAGCCGTCCTCAGGTGAAGAACAGGTCTGTCGGAAAGACAGCGTCTGAATGAACACCACCAAGCTTGGCAGCGTATATTTAAGCTGGGTTAGAGGAGGAAGGGCGCCTTGACAAAGGAATTTTCATATCAACAGATGAATTTAGCATATTTATGGAAAATGCAGATATGGGATTAGTCACTACTTGTGGAATGCCGAAACGTCGTGGAAAGTGTATTTCATTATGTTTGATTTTTATTATTTTATTATTTCTACATGACTTTACCGAAAGAACCAAGAAGATGAATCCCTGCAGTCACGAAAGCTTGAAATCGAAAAATGTATTTATTTTATCGACCAAATATCCAAAAGCGGGATATGCAAACGTCAAAGCAGTTTGACCCGTTTTCTTGCCAACGACAACCTACCAAATCCACTAAGAGTCCAACGATGCACCTTGCAGCCAACTTAAGTCCCGATCCCGATGTTGGGATCGTGCTGCTGCTGTCGTCACCATCGCAGAATCTCGCGCGGATACAGAAGAACGCGGCTGGCGAACAGAGTGGAAGCAACGCAGTTGTCCAGAACAAACACCGTATTTGAGACCCCTTCTTGCTTTGAGAATCATAAAATAAAATAAACACCGGTGGAACCGTGGACCGCATCGGAACATCAACAGGCCGATGTCCACATTTCCTCCATGAATGAAAAATCAGAGACAAGCCCCCAGTGGTGCGATTTGTGGCCATGCGACCTAGACAGTAAACCCACTGTAGCCTGTGCTCCTCCAACGGAGGTGGAGGAACAGGAAACGACACGAACCGTCTCATCTCTGCTGAAGCCCTCTCGTCACGGCCAACAGCAGAGAGATCGACATTGACACCGAGCTCCTGAACACGTCACCGTCATGCTCAAGAATAGATATGTTAATTTAGTCTGCAATTTTTAAAAAATAAGTTTAGTCATTCTCTCCCGGTCAGAAGCAGATGAAGGCGCAGCTCTGCAATTTCGTGTTCATGCCAATGCTGTGAAGAAGCCCCCCCTCTATTCTCCCCCCCCCCCCCCCGCTGGAGATGAATCTTAGAGAGCCTCTCTAGTGGCCATTTTGGCCTCCTCTTACACACTGGCCAGATCGTCTTATAAGAGGTCGGTGGGGGGGGGGTGTACCCACACTTTACCCCACCACACGCAACCTGACTAACTGCTTTGAACTCATTCATATTGCTGGGTGGATGGAGGTGGCTTGAGGAGGGGGGGTTTAAAAAAAAAACACTTTTATTTTCTGAGCATAGCCGACTAAAGCAGTGCAAATGTTGACGAGCATGCAATACCCCCCACCCCACCGATATTATGAGGTCAGCCAATCAGCGAACTCCGTAAATACTTTTCATATACGTAGGTAGCTCATTAGCGCGGTCGGTCTTCCTCGGTTTCACTGCAGTCTCGAATGACTTCACAAAGTGATCTCAGTCGGCGTCTTCAAATCGGACTCCGCGAGTTCGTCTCGCCACGGTCTGCCACGCTTTCGTCTTTGGTGGGGCAGCAGCAGCAGCAGCGGCGGCGGTAATCGTCGTCACGCTCGGTGATTTTACTTGACACGGTCATCGTTGACGAGAATATGCATTGCTTGTTGTTACTGGCGAATATTTTCAGTCATTTCGTACGCAAAAGCAAACACTGCATGTATGCAGATACGCGCGCGCGCGCACACACAGGGACATTGTGGCACCAGAGCACAACGCAACAAAGCCAGACACCAAAGTTCAATTCCCAGCCACAGCGCACGTCAACTGGAAGTGATAACTTTCCACGAGTTCTGGGCCTCCACTAAATCACAACATCAAATGTGGGCCTGGCGTCTCGTGTAATCATCGGCATTGGGAAGACAAAGGCAGCAGTGGTGTGACCACAGAGTGGTGTTGCCAGGGGCCTGAATTGGTGCTTGCTAACAGTACTTGGACCAGCGGTGTATAGAGGTTACACAGGGGCTCTTTGCCTTTGCTCGACAGACAAAACAGTGGGAAGCCATGAAACGCGTTGTTCACGTACTACGAATTTGACTCCTGGCCACGGATAACATGAATACCAAGTGATATAAAAATCTTTGCTGGGCTTCAAACGTTTTGTCTTTATTTATGTTTGGCGTATTGTTGCACCTCACCGTCTTTATTTTTCTTCTCTAATTATGGTGCCCTCTGGGTCACGCTTGCAAATGAGACTCATTCTCGTCCATTGAGTTATCAAAATGGCTTCAACACAAAACCAACCTGAGACTTAAAAACGCACCGAGGTCGCCGGTGCAGCGGTGGAAACATCAATGCCGAGAAGCCCCAGCAGGGTCCGTGGCGATACGGTTAATATGTGTGCGTGCGTGTGCCCTTGTGGGCGTGCGTGTGCTTTGCACCCTCGTGTAGTGTAGGAACTAACACGTCTCGACACACTCGGTTCATTTCATGTCAACTTTGGTGAAACTTTTGGGAAGGTTTTTTTTTCAAATCGAACAAAGTGTCTGCCTGCTGCAATACTAACTGCACACACTCGACTCTGACCCCGTGGCAGTTTTCATTGGTGGGGTCAAGTGTGGGAAACCGAACAACTTGCATCTCGTATGCCAAGCAGGGGAAGCGTGGGTTTTTTTGGGGGGGAATAGTTCGAGGGGTGTTGTGGTAAAGGGTGCACGCAGCATTGTCTTCTCAGAATGGAGAGCAGACTGAGCATCCCTCGCAAGCTCAAAGGAACATTCCTGCGATGAGTGTGCTTCATACAACTGCGGGCAGAAGGCCCTCCACAGGGAGGACGCTCGAGAGTGACCCCTTCTAAGAGTGCATTTTTCCTTCGCCTACTCTTCCACGCGGGCACGACGAAGAGGTGGGAGGTTTCGATTTAAAGCTTTCGTGACTGCAGGGATTCATCTTCTTGGTTCTTTCGGTAAAGTCACGTAGAATGGAAATATATTATATTATTATGTTGTATTTTTATTATTTTATTATTTCCATTCTACGTGACTTTACCGAAAGAACCAAGAAGAAAAAAGGTGGTAGAATACCCCCAGTTTAGCCCACCATAGTCGACATGCCGATTGATCAACTGCGGTGTGGGTGTGCACAGTTACAACTGCTGGCAAGACAGAGGCGGCGAGCAGACGGTGCAGGGGGTGCGGGGGGTGGGAATTCATGAAACTCGCACCGTCGTTTCAACTGCAGCGCCACAAGGACGATCGAAGCGGCGAACTCTGAATTTGCAAGGGCGGTGCGCTAAGCATTGCACCGCGGCAGCAGCGTACCCACCACCTTCACAGAGGAAACTTTTCTCTTCCTGCAGTGATGAGAGCGCTTGGGTGACCGAGTGGGCCTTAAAATAAAAATAAAAACTGCAAACGCATGGGTTTTAAATATTTTTTTTTGTTTTGGTTCGGTTGCACGGTCATTATAAACACGGAGGGAAGGGAACAAATAAGCGAGTAGGTAATTGGGCTGATTAGGCCTACGTGAAGACTGGTGGTCTAATGAGGTTATCCTCGGTGCATTGTGTTCCTGCTAATTATTAGGCGGCACAGCTGCAGTAAGCAGAGGATAAACGGTTAATCAGAAAGGTTTTAGCTGCGTGGGGACTTTACCTATTTTCTAAGAAATGCAAGTAAAAACTCCAAATTGCCATTTGGTGTTGCACCGGTGTCAGCGATACTTACAGACACAGACATCGACGCTAGTTTAAAAAGTTTGAGCACTCTCGACCATTTGTTAAAACAAAAATAAAATCGCCACCGGCGCTCGGCGTATTACGGATTATTACCGCTCGGAGAAAAAAACTCAACTTGCGTAACTTTTGGCGCGATTGTATTTGCCGAGAGAATATCCTTAATTACGCGAAAGGTGACATCAGCGCTGCTGCACCTAACGAATGCAGAAGCTGCAACAGAGGAAATCGCTACATAAAATATAAAAAAAACACCAAAAGGATTTCCCTAAATATATTAAAACGATTCTTAGCACAGTTATTAAGTGGCGTTAGTTGTCACACTTAGGCCAAGGTGCGCTGCTGTGCAGCTCACCGATGTGCGTTCGGGTTGCACGACATCACCACCATCGTTGTTGTTGTTGTTGTTGGTCCCATGAAGAAGGTCCCAGCACGTGAAGCGGAAGAAGATCGGCGGCCCGTGGTGATCAGCAACAACGTCAACATCAAGAACGCCATCAAACCCCGAACGCAACGGTGAGAGCTGATCTCGATTATATATGCCTGCTGCCTACTCGTTTTGTGGTAATCATTATTAATTTGTTGAGCATGAAGGCACGGACCGAAACAAGAACAAACATGAGAGACTCACTATGAAGGCAGACGGATGTTTCATATTCTTAATTACGCAGATGAATAAATATTGCATTGGATTAGGTTCATTATTTTTTTTTTTCTGCTCTCTCCCGAGCTTCCTTGCTACCGTGCCCAATGCATGAAGACAGAGAGTATGGTTGAAAAATACCCTCTCTGTCTGAGACAATGCAAGAGAGTGCTGCTGTGCCCGTCGTGTACCAGTGCCGAGCCTTCTGAGAACTCCAGTTTCCCATGACCGACATGGCACGGGCAGTATTTTATCCAGCAGTGGATTCATAAAATGCTATATATTTATAATGACCATCAGACACGATGGGTATATATATTCTTAGGTTTTTTCGGTAAAGTCACGTAGATAAAGAATTAATAAAAGTAAAAATCACGACGTTTCGGAGGCAACACAAGCTTCCGTCTTCAGGTGGAACCGTCACAGCACGATTGCTGAATCAAGTAAGTACTTGATACAGCAATCGTGCTGTGACAATAAGCAAGTACTTGATACAGCAATCGTGCTGTGACGGTTCCACCTGAAGACGGAAGCTTGTGTTGCCTCCGAAACGTCGTGATTTTCATTTGTACTTTTATTCATTTTTTATCTACGTGACTTTACCGAAAAAACCTAAGAATATGAATCCTTGCAGTCACGAAAGCTTCAAATCTAGAACGATGGGTATACTCACCGCTGGTTGAAGGCCTTCACACCTTTCGGTTTCGGTGAGGGGGGTGGGGTTGACCATACTTCACCCCATTGTTCAGTGCAAGTTAGTGGCTATTAAACGTATTGTTATAATAAATGTATACATGTGAGATGGGTGACGAGATGAGCACATATGCAGACACCGAGGCCTTCGTCCAGCAGTGGATATTGCAAAAGCTGCTGATGCTTGTGATCCGCGGACTCAATCTGTACACATTCAGACGATGGAGTGTCACGACGGCAGGCTGCCTTCATGCGGTCCCACTATGCCAAGTTGCCAAAACATCGACGAATGCCATCAACGTGGCGACCCAACATCCACCACCATCGATGTCTCGGTCTCCAGAAGAAAATAAAAAACGTGAGGACTATGGCGGTTTTGGCACAGAATGAGCAGTGGGACACTCCTGATGACGATCACTCGGCGAGCCAGAGCAGGCGACGTCATCGCGAGCTTGCCGCTGCTGACACACGCAGTCAGTCAGTGTGCACGTGTGGACGTGCGCACGTTGAACTTCATTCGCACCGTACGTAGCCAGACCCGCGGTTAGGGAAGGGCAACTTAACTCGGCGCACAAAAAAGGAGGCAGTTCGAAAGAAATGAGCTTTCAATAATTTACTTTATAAAAGGTATTTTGCCGACACAAGCTCGCGTAAGCGAGCCCCGGTGCAGATGTTCACTTTCCCGACACATTACTTGGCGACAGCACGGATTGCCCCCCCCACACCCCCACCCCACCCCCCCTGCCCGGTCTGTTTCCGTTACCACCACGGGGGACATTTGCGGTTGTTTATCGTCGTGTTTATAGCGCGATCAGCTGTGTGCCGCGTGAGTTGTCGTTCGTGATCCCCCGATTTAAAAAAAAAACAACATCGTAAGTTTTCAATGTAAATGAAGCTCGGCTCGGACAAGAGAGGCGATTTCATTCTCCGACGGCCGCTAGTGCACCGTGCAACCGGTGGCAAAGCGTGGTTGTTGATGTTGCTCCGCTGTTATGCACTCCGCGTGGAGTTTCTGTTCACACCGTTACGTAGCCAACCGTGCAAATGGAAGGTGCGGAGGATGCAAAATACACGCGACACACAAAACGCAAGTTTGGGGGCCGTCGGTCGCGATTCAGCACAGCTCTTCTGAATACGAAGGGAACGACCACGTTCATATATTATATGCCATGTACTTGATGAAAAAAACATTAATGCACCGGGGTATATATATATAAAGAAAAGCAGCAATACATCGATAATGCTGAGAGAAAGATTGAAAGTGGAACACGTGCAGGATGAGAGAACACGTGCAGCAGGTTCGAGACATCACCATATCGACTGTAAATAAATGCCAGTGGGTTCTGCCAGAGACGCACCGATTTAAACTAAACTCGTTTTATTTCACCAGGTGATGCCCACTGAAATATCTAGCTTTTTTCAGAAGCGACCTGCCCACAAATCATAGTTAAATGACGTGCCATCTGGAAATGTATAGCAGCCAAACAATCTAAACGCGAGTTGATTCTTAAAGTGTAGGGGAAAACTGGAGGACCCGGAGAAAAATCCACGCGACCACGGTAGAGGCATCAGGGTCAGGGATCGAACCCAAGTACTCCACCATACCAGGCGAGGTAGTTGATTTAAAGAAAAATGGACGATGGCGAGCGGGCGAGAATAGCAACGGAGTGGCGGTCAAAGGATGGAGAACACGCCCGAAAGAGAGCACGCTCACCGTGGAGATGGAGCGGATGAAACCAGCTCGTGCGTAGGTGCTTGGTATCGTTACAACGCAGGAGCGCGAGGAACGTTCAAGGCTTTGGTAGGACTTCATGCTGCAGTTGACTGATCATGAATAATTCTGATGATGATGATTTTATGCCCATTACGTGTATACTGAAGAAATAAACACAGATATATTGCCTGCGTGCACGCAATTTCACTCAAAATGTAACGATGGAAGAAATAGATATTAATAATCGTGATAATATTGTTTGAAACATATCTTGTAAGACATTTATCCCCTGCAGGGGAAATGAAACCACCGCTTACATCGAGTCCGATTGCAAATGATCGTTGGCAATAAATTACAGACAACATTCACGTTTGCATTAATGGATCAAGCTAATTGATGGAATTATGGGGCATGTAATAAGCAATATCGTACGTTTAATAAAACTGTTCTGGCAATTTAGTACACAAAGTATATTGCTCATGTGCTTAATAGGATTCGTTTCATCCGGTGTATGCATTGCAACGCCGCCTCGGGGATCCACAATACGGTGGATATCTCAGGCAGTCGCAAGCCTGGATACAAAAAGGAAGAGAGGGTCGGGCGAAAGAGATGCCGATACTTCGGCCGTGAAGAAAGACGAAGAAAAACATCTAAAGAAATTCAATGGACATGACGACCACAGAGGAAAGAAATGATGAAATGTCCAGTGGACACCTGTGAGCTATCGGCCCATGAATCGTGATGATGATGACGTCTTTCTCACGGAATGCCATCCCTCCTTCCTTCACACGCTGGATTCAATCTCATCGGCAGCAGAAACTGCCGAGAATCAACCTTCACGCACGCGAGACTGAATGTCCACGAGTCGGGACCAGGTGTTTCTCTGGTCGGTACGACGCGGGGTTGGCGTCACTTTAGTAGTTGCTATAGTTTTTTGTTAACGTAGCGAACAGCAGTGAATTACGCGATAACCACATCCAATGAGCGATGGTTATCAAAGAAACCACTATCATTGGCCGCGTAAAAACACATCGGTGCTTGAGAACGATTGTTTAAGGGCGCTTTATGAATTTAAATTAGCATTATTATTACTAGTACTTGTAACGTTTAGCTACCTTATTAACCGTTATCGATTCGTGCTCCGGCCCGTTGACTATTAGTTTCCATGAAAAAAATACATCGCAGTGTTTAAGGGGGTTGGTTGGGGAGAAGAATAAAAACGATGGTTTCATGCGTTTGCCAATGGTGGTGTATTAAAGCCTCCCGCCTTAGTACGCGTGTGATCTCCCTCTCGCTTTCCTTGCTTTGAAATCAGCTTCTATTCGTCTTCTGCGTTTGTCCTCCCCATGCCCTATGATATTTGTTCAGTGATGATGTACAGCGCCCTGAGTATCTAGCTGAAAGGCACATTATATATATGCAAATGTATTATTAGCGTTATACATAACGAGAATGGTTATTTGGCTCTTGCACGCAATGCAATATTAATGCAATGGAGACGTTATGCGTTAGAGAACGAACGCAGAGACTACATGTTCGCCGTTGAAGTTCTACACGAATGAACACAACGGCGCTTCAAGTTAATTTTGTTTAACCAGGCGGTGAGAACTCAAGAGAGCAACACGAGTCTCATTCTGCCAGCAATGGGGCGATGATCGTTATTTACAGGGTGTTTAAAAATGACGGACCCGATTTAAAATCCGCTATCTCGCTGCAACCACGAACCACCCATGAATGAAACTCTTACCACTTGAAAGGGCGGGGTATAGAGTTTCAAATGATTACCGCTAAATGCCTCTCCCAGCGCACAAACAGCCCCTAGCCGCAGTCATTCGCAAGATGTCGACCCCGCAACTCAAGGCGTTTTGAGTTCTGCAGTTCAGCAAGATTGAATCCGTAATTGCGGTGCAGCGTGCGTTTCATCATCACACCCTGCGACTTTTTCTTGTGGGGATACGTCAAAGACCGTGTTTTTGTGCCACCATCAGTGACTAATCTGGAAGACCTCAAAAACAGAATCACGGCAGCGGTGACTTCAGTGGAAGAAGACACTTTGAGAGGCGTTTGGGACGAATTCAACTATTGTCTCAATGTTGTCTGTACAGCAGGTGGACGGCACAGAGAATTTATAAAATGGTTAGTAAAACTTGAAAACTCATTAAACCGTTTGTAACGTTTTGCCATCGTGAAATATACTGCTTTGAAATTGAGTCCATTCTTTTTAAACACCCAACCGAGCAATGAATGTGTCGTGTAGTAGAACGACACTACAGTATTGGCTCGGTATGGGGGCTGTAGGCAGCAGTGACGGGGGTCGTGTTGGGCAGTGACACTCTGCATGAACCAGAGGTCGCAAACGGGTTTTGATTCCTTACCCGTACCCGGCCGCACCAGGATCACTAACGGGTACCCGTACCCGCACCCGGCCGGGTATCGGGTAGGGTACGGGTATCGGGTACCCGATTGCGACCTCTAGGATGAAGCCATGTTGCAGGTGCGGGTGGGTTGATTCTAGGAACTTGAATTGTGAGAAGAGACAAGACGTTGGGAAATGAGTGACAAACGGTTACTCACCAGTGACTCACGGCCTTCTCACTCATTGGTTGGGGTGAGTCACGTGCGGCTACCCATACCCATACCCGGCCGCACCAGGGTCGCAAATGGGTAGCCGGGTATCGGGTAGGGTACGGGTATCGGGTACCCGATTGCGACTTCTGGCGTGAAACCAACAGGACAAGATCGGATAAATGGGGGCCAGGGACCCCGGGGGTGGGGGGGGGTCACGTGGTTGGGGTTCGGGCCTTCCTAAAGGATCGGGAAGGGGGGCGTGGCCTGGGGCGGAGCCGGCCACGCCCGAGTGGTTCTAAGCGGGGTGCGTGGACGGAGAGCTGGGCCTGTTCTGCTGGGTCAACTCTGGGATGAAGCTCTCCAGTCTCTGCTCGTGGACCAGGCAGCGTGTTGGGCCGTCCTGGTCCAGTGATGTAGTACTCCCGTGGGTTGGCCAAGTTAGGAACGGTGGCTGCCCCCTTAAGTCGTTATGTTAAGTGTTACCTAATACATAGTGTTGCCTCCAAAGTCCAGTGTGCACCTGAATTTAACCCACTACAAATGTATGGGTCATTTTCCAATTTGGCAAATGTGGACACAGCCAAGCAACGACCTACTCTTGCGAATCACGTCCGGGGATCTTTAACGAGACGGCGCACATTTACACGGTTATTATTACACTGGCAATAATAACCGTGGCGACCGCTGGATTCTAATCTGCTAAGATATAAAAAAAAGTTGTTTACCTTCCTTGTACTTTGTACACCTATCTTGTTTTGGTATTGTTTGTTCTTGTGACTTTCTCGCCCACCCCTGCTGGACATCTGTGAAAAAGAGCTTTATAGCTCAACGGATTCCTCCTCTAGTCTAAAGAAATATTCTGACGATGATTCTGGACCCTGATCCTCGCCACCAAACGGTGAACGCGCGACCGCTGGGCCGTGTCCATTACGCACATGCACTGGGAACATACAACAGATATGATGCCATGGGGGCGAAAGGTTAACTACCTTGCCTGGTATACGAGTGGTCGTGGGTTCGATCCGGACCCTGGCGCCTGTATATTTGGAGTTTGCCTTATCTGCCCGTGGTCGCATAGATTTTCATCCAGGTCCTCAGCCTTGAGCTCAATATTTACGCGATGATAAGCCACTTCGTTGAGCTATCACTTGTGGCCAGGTCACTTCTGAAAAAGATCTACACAGCTCAGTGGGTCTTACCTGGTAAAATAAAATGAAAAAGTAGTAGTTTTAACATGTTCCCGGACAAATTCATGGTACACACCGAGGCAAATACACACGTGCGAAAGGAATATGGATAGAGAGTGTGGTGTGCATGTGGGTGGGCATGGGCTGGATGCGTCGCGAGGAGGCTTAGGGGCCGATGGGCAAGAAATGACGCAGGGCGAGTGGCAGGCGGAGGGACAAAACTGGCTCAAGAGGACATCCACTGTGGAGATGGAGCGATGAGGTTGGCCGGTGTTGTACGGGCGCTGCGTGTATTGTTGCATCGCTGGACTGCAAGGGATGGCAACCGCTCAAAAAAGGGCCTCCCCATCCAGTTGGGGGTCTATCGTCGCTGCTGATGACAGTGATGGCGAAAAACTGGTAAAACTGTGAAGAGGATATTTTCAAAATGGAATGTAAAAAGTGAGATAATGAGAATGTTAACAGCTTTTTGTTAACCAACCGATCGGGGACGTAAAATAATAACACCCTGGCATATATTTCTGAGACGTGTGTATTTGTACATGCGCAACCTTGTCTAAAGTTTGCATTTCACAGTAGTGAGCGTGTTTTCAAACTGCGAGAAATTAGTCAAACAGCAGGCAAGTGTTGCGCGCGCGCGCGCTCACACTCGTTCAACGCGACCGGTGTCATCCGAGCGCGGACGGCACGAGAGTAATATTTTAAGACGTTCGTAATTATTATTATTAAATAACTACTAAAGTACAATTACCATACCCAGTCAGCTAGCGAGGGGCAATCAAGAGAGAATGCATGTGACGGTTCCTTTATACGCTGCCCTCTCAATCGGACATCTAAACACAGGTGACTGCCCAAGGTGCTGTCCGGCCTGATTTTCGCTTCGTCGTTCATCTTGAGCATCGTTACTTTTTTTTTGCTTATTGTAATTTTGAGGCATATTTCTCATCCGTAAGCTCTGTACAAATACATTCGTCATTGTCATAGTCAGTTATCATGGATGATGATGACTGGCTATCATTCCACTGCTGGATGAAGGCCAACTCACACAGCTTTGCAATGCAACAGATGACATGCATCCATTTCACTCCTGCGCGGGAGCTGACCTCCTTGTCACGCGGTAGTCATCTCTCGGAGGCGTGCGCTCACCTTTGGCTGCCATTCTGTCACCAGTCTCGACCACCAGCCGTTTTTTTTCATTCCTTACATCCGTCCATGCATCACGTGGACGAATATTTTGAGCGTTTAGTTTGTTTGTGAATTGTGCCAAAGTAACAGCAGCACCACCACCAATTCATATGTTTACTTCCCTCACCGGTCAATATGACATCGTCCTCGTGTGTGTATGTCCTCACCACAAGCGTTCCTCCACTCTCTCTCTCTCTCTCTGTCGCTCAGCATGATTCCCAGCATGTGCATCTCCGTCTTTTTCTCTACGCTTCTTTTTAGCGCACAATCAACACCGCAACTTAAACCACGTGTGGTTGCAGTATCGTCACCACGACCCCTAGTACCGGACGCGTACGCAAGGCACGCGGGTGGGGCACCAAGCAGCTTCACAATCACTCTTTGGTTATTTCGGTAAAGTCACGTATAAAGATATCTTTATACGTGACTTTACCGAAAGAACCAAAGAGTAATTCCTGCAGTCACGAAAGCTCCAAATTAAGATAGCTTCACAATCCTCTGGGCCAATTATGATTTTTTTTATTGGAACGACTTCACCTCCACGTTCCGACACGTAAATACGCAGCTTTCGGGCTTAATACAATTCCTTCTCTCCTTTGTAGCTCTGCCGCGTACACGAGCATAGCACTCACGAATGGCGTTTCGCAGCAGGAGGAAGAGGAAAAGAGCAATGTGCAGCAGTAGCAGCAACAGCAGCCGCAGCAGCCGCAGCAGCCGCCACTGCACGAGTGCCAGCTGTTGCAGGAGCAGGACGCCGACTCGGTGGGCGCCCACCGACGACGAGGATGGCGAGGGCTTCACCCTCGTCACCTCGCACAAGCGCAGGGTGAAGCCTGGCCACGGCGGAGGAGGCCACACGGCCCCTAACCCTAAGCGCGCGGCCACCGCCAATAACGAGCACTACCCCAAGGTCGCAGAGCAGGATGAGCAACACGCCACCACGAGACGTGCGATGGCGATACGCCTGAGAACAGCACGGTGCGAACAGCACCGCCGCCACCCCCACCGCCACCGCCGCACGCCGCCTCTGCGTCCTCAGGGCAAGAGGAACCACCAGCCAGTGCGGCGCCTAATGGCGCCACGCTGTAGGAAGGCGACGAAGGCCGTCTCAACCTCACCCGAAAGGAGAGCAACAGAAGCTCCACTGCCAGAGGGCAACCACCCTGTCCCCGATGGGGCCTTGTCATCACCAACGGCAAACGAGGTTTCTGCCGAGTCAGTTTGACGAGCTGGAGGACTCGGACAACGAGGTGTCGGAGACTGAAGGAGAGGACAACGGGAGTGAGCTCAGCTAAATAAGTCAACAGCGAGTGCGATTACTCAGCTGAGGACATCCACAGCTTCCTCGGGAAAACTTTCAGAAAGCGTCAAGTTAGGGGTCGGGGCAGTTTTCCCTGACCTCACCACTTTTCTCAAAGCGCCCCAACAAATGTTCTGCAATAGCGAAAGGTTTGGTTTTCTCGATTCAGGAATGCTACCGTCTAAAAGCGTCCATGCACAAGGCGAAGGAGCTTACTTCTGCCCAGAAGTAAACCGGGCCCCCCCCCCCCCCCCCGCAACTACTGTTAACACTACCACCACCACCACACAACAACATGATGGCTTCAGCTATTAAGGTCGCTAGTCTGAACTATAACAGCGCTCGCAGTGACAAGGAGGTGGGACCAGATCTGCCGTTTTGTCAGGGAACCCAAAGCAGATGTGACTCTCCTCCAGGAAACTCACCGACGCCACTCTGGAGGTCCAACGCCAGCCTTTTCTCGGCGGCCGGGCGTTCTTCAGCCACGCAGAGGACAACCTCGCCGGCGTGGCGATTGTCCTCAGTTCGCGGTTAACACCAGAGAACGTCTCTATCAAAAGAAATCGTCAAAGGTCACTTGATTTGTCGAATTCGTCCCGAATAAATCCAGCCTCAAGGTGCTTTAACGTGCACGCGCTCAGCAGGGTCCCCGAGAGGAAGCTCTTCTTAGGCGCGCTGCGGGACGCACTCGCGGCAGATCACGTGGACGACGTGCTCACCATCGTGGGGGGAGACTTCAACTACACTGTCGACCCGGCTCTCGACCGCAACACCGCCGAACCTCACCCCGAATCCGCACGGCCACGAGCCGACCTCGTGGAGACTGGATCTGTGTGACGTGTGGCGACTACAGCATCCAGCCCAGCAGCAGTACATTTGGTGCCGCTGTGGCTCTCAAAGCAGGATAAGCCTTGCCAGGCTCGACCGACTGTACGTTAACGCCAGCAGCGTTAACCTGCTCGGGGACAGTAAAATCTTACCCTCTGGGGTTTTCTGATCACCACCTGGTCTCTGTGCTGCTGCGAATTCCCAGAGCGGCGAAGCACAACACCAACTGGAGACTCAACGTGCGGCTGCTTGACGACACTGCCTTCAGAGAAACCTTCAAAGCCTTTTGGGCTCGGTGGCCTTCTGCCAAAGGCAGCTTCAATTCCCACCAGCTATGGTGGGACAACACAATGGCGCAGGTCAGGGTTCTGTCAGTTCATGAGCCAGCACGCCACCGCCAAGAACGAGGTGGCGCGCCAACTGCAGGACGAGCTGCTAGCACTAGAGGCAGAGCTGAGCTCATCACACGGCACACAGCAGGGTGAGACGCAACTGGAGAAGCAGCGGCGCATCGTGCTTTTGTCTGCAAAAAGATGCAGCTCCTGTCGCAGAAGGACTCTCCCTCTAAGTTTTTCTTCAGCTTAAACAAAGCACCAGGCAACACCAACACATATTTTTGCAAACCCCATATGGACAAACAGCAACATCTGAGAGCGAGATCGCCAAGACCGCCAGGGAATTTTACTCGCATCTTTTTGACGCCGAAACCATACACGACGAGGCTGTCCAGGAGCTACTGGACGGGGGCCCTACCTTAGGAGTCTGAGCAGAATCATCTTGACAGCCCCGTCGCCCTGTAGGAGCTCCACACCGCTGTGAAAGGGCTCGCAGATGGTAAAGCTCCGGGGATTGACAGCATTCTGATTGAGTTTTATGCGGCTTTCTGGGATGAGCTTGGCCCACCACTACTGCAAATGTTGACAGAGAGCCTGCAGAAGGGTGAACTCCTACAGAGCTGCAGGAGAGCGGTGGTCTCCCTGCTACCCAAGGGGGACCTGCGCCTCGTCGAGAATTGGCGACCCGTGTCCCTCTTGTGCGCCGACTACAAAAGCTTCTCCAAGGTGCTGGCAAATCGTCTCAAGACAGTGCTGGGTCAGCTGATCCTGCCGGAATAGTCGTATTGCATCCCCGGCCGGTGCATATACGACAACATCGGTACGGTCAGAGACAATCTCCCTTGCAGAAGCGCACAACATGGACCTCCTCTTCTTAGATTAGGAGAAGGCCTTTGACAGGGTAAGCCACGAGTACCTGGACAAACTCCTAACGTCGCTCGGCATCGGCCAGGCCTTCATCTCGCACGTTAGGCTCCTGTACCTCGGGCACATCCAGCCTCTTTAGGATAAAGCAGCGGCTCGGCACCCCTTTCCCTGTGACGAAGGGGGTCAGACAAAGATGCCCCCCTCTCGGGGCTGCTGTACACCCTGTCCAGAGCCGCTGGTGTGCCACCTGAGACGAAATCTGTCTGGCCCCAAGGTCCCGGGACCTGAGAGTGCGGTCGTCAAGCTCTCGGCTTACGCAGACGACATATGCGTCGTGCTCTTAGGTTTTATTGTTAAAGTCACGTAGGTACAGTAAATCTAGTAAATTTAGCTGTGACGGTCCCACCTGATGACGGAGACTTGTGTTGCCTCTGAAACGTCGTGATTTATTCTTTTATTTTATTTCTATTATTACTTTTATTAATTTTAATTATATTTTTTACCTACGTGATTTTACCGAAAAAAACTACGAGTATGAATCCTTGCAGTCACGAAAGCTTCAAATCAAAAATTATATGCGTCGTGCTCAACGACGCGCGTGTCTCCACGCTCTGCCAGGCGGTTGCAGTGTACGAGAGGGCCTCCTCCACCAGGGTCAACTGGGCCAAGTGCGAGGCCCTGTGTTTGGGGTCGCGAGGTGGCGTTTGCTCCGTGCTCCTCCCAGGAGGAGTCAGTTGGCGGGACGACAGAGTCAAGGACCTGGGGGTTTACCTGGGGAAACCACACGTCGCTCTGAACAACTGGAGCGAGCTGGCCGACACAAACGAGGCGAAATTACTGACATGGGCACGCCTCACTCAGCAGATGTCCTTCAGGGGCCGAGTGCTCGTCGCTAACACCCTGGCAGCATCCGTGCTGTGGCACAAGACCAAGGCCCTCCAGCATCCTGCTTGGCTACTCAAAGTCAACCACTCACTCGCGCACTGCGTCTGGCATGGTGAACACTGGGTCAGGCTGGGCGTTCTCTGCCTGCCGGTGGGCGAGGGCGGCCACGGTCTGGTGGATGTCGCCGCCAGGGTCATGAGTTTCAGGCTCATGGCAATCAGGCGGCTGCTGTACGACCAGGAGGAGCTACCCTGGAAGTCGCCGTCTCTCGCCCTGCTGAGGAATGCAGGGGGGTGCCTGGAGTATGGAAAGGAGCTCTTCCTGATGGACCTGAGCCTGGTCAATTACACGAGGCTGTCAGGTTATCACCAGAGCCTCTTGGACGCGTGGCGGAGCTTCAAGTGAAGCAGAACGCGCACACCCTACAACCTCACGCAGTTCCTGAAGAGCCCTTGTTCTGCAACGGCCTCTTCTAGGGGATCAGAGGAGAGGAGAACCCTGGCTCTACGCCTCACATCAGCAGGGCTGCGGACAGTCTTCCACCTCGTGCAGGCCCACCAGCCCAAGTGGAAGGCCGCAGCTGAGATCGCCAGCACCGCGGGACTCCGCTCCACGCTCGCCGGGGAGAAGCTGCTGCGGGACATGCTCCGTGCCACGACGGAGCTGCGCCTGAAGCTGGAGGCGCCGGAGGATGGTGGCGGCCCTCCCCCCCTCCTCCTTCCTGGAGTTGTGCTTCTCCTGCGTGCAGTCCCCTGGGCACAGCGACTCCGGCAAGCTACTTAAGCTCGAGGCTGTAGGAACGTGCCCCAAACACAGCGATCTACACGTGCTGTGTCAAGGCGCTGCATTCCCGGGACCTGGCCGACCTACGGCACACAAAATGGAGAGACCATTTCTCTACCCTCATTGCGGCCACGCCTCAGTGGAAACCAATGTACACGTCTCCCGTAGCCAGTGGAGATTGGCACACTCCACGTTGCCATCAGCCATGTGGCTCAGCCAAATCTCGCCAGGGGTAACAGACTTGTGCATTTCCTCCGGTGCCAGGGAGGATCTGCCCCACCAATACTTACACTGCCAGTGGCTCAAACCAATGTGAGACATCATCGGGAAACTGGCGGTGCCCTTCTACAACAGCAGCTTCGTATATGGGGGTGCTTTACCTGGCTAATAAGCGCCATGACCTCGCCAACTTCGCCTGTCTTCAGGCGAAGATGACAGTGTACAGAACGAGGAAAAAGATGCCGGAAGGTGACACCGATGGCTGCTCTGTGCTTCCAGTGTTCAGGGGCCTGCTCAAGGCGTGGCTCCAGCTGGAGCACGCGTACCACACACATGCCGGTGATGTGCGCGTCTTCTTCGAACACTGGGGAGTCTGACAAGCTCTCTGTACCAGCGTGGACGGCACCCTCGTGTTCACCTTCTGAAGCGCTCGCTCGTCACCGTGGCGTGCGCAATCACCACCACCACGTGACTTTTCTTTGTGTTGTGCACGGTGCATTTAGCGCCATAGCGCGTGGATGTATAGTGTTTGTTTATTTGTTTGCTGGTGACTGTGTATTTCGTATCGGAATCGCCTCCAGTGCTGTTGCTGCTGGCGCCAATAAAAGTTGTTTAAAAGTCAAGTCTCCTCATCCTCATCCTCCCAGCAAAGCATTCCCAGGGCCTGCACTCTGACGGCGAGGCCGACAATCAAGAAGGAACCAATAAACAGGAGGCAACGCGTCGGGGTAAATGCGGTCGGGATGATTGAAACAAGTCTCAAAAGAGACATCATTTCAGGGAAGAGCGAGCATGCTCGTCTTATTAATAGTGGGGACCTGGAAACGATGAGCGTTGTATAAATCTAGGAGAGAGCGAGAGAGCGTGCGCTCTGTCTCTCTTTGGATAATAGACCGAGCAAAGGAGTCTGGGGCGGGGAGGAGAGGGGCTGGGGGAGTGGGTGGGGGCGCTATCGGAGCCAACCGCAGATGCCTCGCTGCCCATATTTGCCATCTTCGTTCACATCTTGACATTTACTTGGTAAATGTCGCTCGCATAACCACCACTGCTTGCCATGCGTTTCGGTTTTTTTCATGTCATATTTATGTCATTTTACACCATTAAGAAATGATTACATTTTACATTAATATTTATAGAGGCAACATTCACGGGTAAAATTGAGTTCTGTGTGGGTTTTTATTGTACGACCGCTTTGATATTCACCAGCTCGTTCGCCTGTTTGTCGGCGCCCTATTAGGGGCAACGCTTGTAGTATATCTGATGCGTTGATATGTTGCGTTGTTATTCTGAGTCTTGCTTTTGGCACGACAGTTTTTCTCGCCGATTATTATTGTTGTTGCACTTAGTTTTCAATTTTTGAACAACTCACGGAACTTTTTTCCTTTCTCGATTCATCATATTTTTTTCTGCCGAGCCACGCAATAAATTCATTAACGATCCGTCTCAAGTTCTGGGGGGGGGGGGGGGGGGGGTGGGTAGCGCTGTGCAAGAAAAAAAATCTATGTTCAGATTCGGTCCCTGCCTCCGGCAAAAATAAATTCTTTATCACAGCGTGGAGTTTGTCAACGTCTGAATATTGTTTTTTTCAAACAACCTCAGCAAAGTGCCCAATTGACTAGCGGATTCAGGCGAGAACAACTTTGCTCTCTCTCTCCACGTGCCACGTTTCGCAGAGACAAAGATCCCCCGTGTAGCCTTTAACAGACTGTTGAGGGCAAGTGCTGTTAGCGAGCACCTATGATGAAGGCCGGCAAGGTACACGAGGGGGTGGGTCACCAACACGACGCCCGATCACCTGTCTCCCCACTGTCGACGTTTACTCACCAGGTACTGTTTTTTTTCAACGGTTTTACGTAACTTCACTTGTGTTTGTCGTGGTCAAATCTTGTAAATCAAAAGTTAGTCTACTTCCTGTTGTCCAATCAATTCCAAATTTTGCACACGTACTCAGAACCGGAGACAATGCATGTATCAAAATCAAATCATCAATTGCCTCCTTTCAAGCAATAAAAAAAATAATGGACGACTTATTAATTATATATTTTCGTGTAGGTCAAAAACGCCGCGGTCCCTAAATTGTGGAATTGGCTCGCACAAAACGCAGGCGCCGCATGCCTCAGGCGTACTTCTCGACCACGAGTTAAACGAAGTTGTTAATTAAACCGTTGTTTAAAAAAAACTTTTTTTAAGACGTTTATTGTATAATAAGTCGACCTATGGAAGGCCCAGCACCCGTTCAGATAATCATCACTAGAGTTGGCCGTGAGCGGGAAGCGAATTCAGGTCGCCGGGTACGTAACGCAGCGCGCTAACCACTGCGCCACCGATCACGCACTCTTGCAACTGCACCAGACCCCACACTGAACCCCTACCCCACCACCCACCCACTCGCGATCACTCTGGAGGAGATGCGTTGCGTACTATGCCGTCACCTGCTTGTGCACGTGGCCGCCACTGATGCGTTGAGCCCATTCACTGCCGTGCTGTTTTTAACTTCGTGTCGTCTCCCTTTGTTGTAGGGGGGTGGCGGTGCTGGTTTCAGTGAGTGATTTTTTTTTTAAGTTGGTGCTGGAAAAGAATGAAGAAGTTCAAAGACTAAACGTGTGCTGGCCTATGCTGATGCTGGCTCCCATTAAGGAATGTGGAATATCCAACCCAACGTGCTTCCGTTCCTCCATCAAATCGACTCATCTCTGCTCCCTAGCCCATCCTGCTGCTATTCCACACCCAGTTACAACCAGGTCAAACCCCGACCCATCATTAACCACTAACACCTGTCTTCCATGACGAACACCACCACCACCAATTTGAATAGCCCCACTCTTTATTTTAACCGTCCAATGGGGAAGAGTCATCGTCATCCTTGTTTAAACTTTTCATAACTTTACCGTACTTATTATTTTTCACAGCGTTTGCACCCAAAGAAAAGACGCCTGCGTACACCAAAAGCACGAATCTGCATGACCGTGGTGCTGAATAAACGGTGTACAACTAACGTTTAATAAGCGTGTAATTCATGTTGGAAATGTCAGACCCAGCCGTTATATTTTTACCAATGCTGCGGGGAGTTAAAAAAATATGTTTTAATATGCAACGATTTTCTCCTGTGTCCAAATTTAATTGTATACTTAATTTAACGTTCGAACAACAAATACGCGAGTCACTTTCAACACAAAGGCAAAACACAACACAAACCAGCAGCAGCAGCAGGTCAATTAACCTCCAGGGGCGCAGGTGAATTCAATCGACCTTTGCTTTGTAATTAAAACTGCAACTGTGTGTATGCGCGTGTGTGTGTGCACTCTCGCAGAGTCACACGCGGCAAGGGTTACGGGGCAAGGGTTAAACGGTGGTGGGGGGGGGGGGGCAGAGTTGGCTTGCCGGTGGCTGTCGACGGAACGCGCCATCGACGCACGGTGTGGAAGAGAACGCTCACTCGGTGGCATGCAGATGTTGCGTGGCCACCACGAAGGGCAGACAGAATAACCACCCCTTAGTGACAAAGCCCTTCGAGTGGCAACATCGCTAGCAATGTCCAGCCACGCTGGACAGACGTAAAAGCGACTGCGTTTTTTTAAAGAACGACGGGAGGTTGGAGTTCCCGTCCCCTGGCAAGCCCCCACCTGGCCTCTCGTGATCGATGGTAGAGGTTGCTTCAAAAAAACGTTAACACTTCCGAGATGTTGCAACAATACCACGAGAAAATGTGCCTCCGGGCTCTGGAGACCACCTGGAGAAGATCTCAGGCATGTGTTGACAGTGATGGCGAACAAGTGGAGACTATTTGAAGCTGTTAACATACATTGTTATCATGTAACAGTGCATTATCCGTTATTTTTCTTTTAAAAACGATAGTCCCATACACGTGTTAATATTTTTTAAGCACCATGTATAATGGTTGCGTATAGAGGATGGGGGGGCAGAAATTATTCTTGCAGATATAGGCACGAGATAGAGATGGGTGCCACGGTGGCCAGATGTTAACTACCTCGCCTGGTAATCAGGAATTCGTGGGTTCGATCCCGACCCTGGTGCATGTATATGTGGAGATTGCATGCTCTCTCTTGCTCTCTTGCTCTCGTGGTTTCGTCTCCGGGTCCTCCGGTTTCTCCCTACACATTTAGAATCAACATGCGTTTATTTAGAGTATTTGGCTGCTATAAATTTCCACATGATACGCCGATTCGTTGAGCTGTCTTGTTTGACCAGGTGGATTCTGAAAAAAAAGCTACGTAGCTCAGTGGGTCTTACCTGATAAAATGAAAACATGTTTTGAGATTTGAAGAAGGTACAGGTGAGATAGAGCTCTGGTGAGATGGCCGATGTCGACAAAAGACAGAAACGGAGCAATGCAAACAGGGATGAGAGATGAATCAGCTGTTTACGTTCATCGGGATGTTCATCGACACGGATACTTGATCCAAAACCTACATTTTTCAACAACAACAAATTTGGGACCCCTTTGAGCCGCATGGGGTGCTTCGCGTTTGCGTGCTTTGCCAAGGGCCCCGAGTCACCACTGCTCAGGGCAGGAGGATTCTGAAGTTCCATCTCCAGCTCTGAAAGCAGGGGTGGTGTCGGGCATGAGCAAACCAAGCAAAAGCTGAGGACCCCAAGTAGCTCAAGGTGGTGGTGGGGGGGGGGTAGTTTCAAAATAAAGAATATTAATGCATCAATTTTCAATTTAAGTTAAAATCCGCCCCGAAAAATGTAAAAAGTTAATCAACTCAAAACAGCCAATTCATCTGTATATTATTTTTGTTACTTATCTGTATGCATCTCTCCTCTCTCATCTCACTGCATCTCTATATCACGTCCACATTTCTCTCACCTCACTGCATGTACTGTATAGCTCTTGTCTATATCTCTTCAGTAATCTCACTTGGATTTTATAAATCGAAAAGAGGTGGGGGGGGGGGAGGAGGAGGATCCCGTTGGGAGAGCACTGCACTCCGAGGAGGGTTGCTGTGTGTGGTTTTTTTTATTAATTGAAATGGCTCTGGCGGGCGCACACGCGCTCGGTTTTTTCGCAAAGTCCAATTTGAGCGGGCGGTCGGAATTGATCAATGATTGCGCCAGGAATTTGTTTCTGGCTTGCGATGCTGACAGGAAAAAGCTGCTTTTGACCGGAATCAATAGACATGTCAAAGGTCAGGTTAAAGCATCCCAACGGGCGCGCCTAGGACGGATGCTTAAAGAACAAACCCGATTGAAAACCGAGCCAGACGCCACCACAACATACAGACACAGCGACATGCTTTAAATGTATAACAATGTTCTTATTTTCCTTGGGGGGGCGGGGGGGTGGCATTTTTGTGTAACTCACTGGGGGAATAGTCTGCATTTTCCAAATTGTCACGATGTTTTAGACTGGTAACGGCTGTGATATCCTCGCTGGGACCTTTGCGTATTTCAGGATCGAGGATGGCATGGAAAATAGCATTAATATTCAACACTTAGTGGCATGCACAAAAAGCAATCTTAAACCCAAAACATGCCAATTCCCAAGTGCTCACACAAGCTGTCATCCCGTCTCCAAAATGCTCAGGGAAAGGTTGTTCCAAAAATGTTTTTTTTAAACCTTCGCCAAAAAAGAAAACTAAATTAGTTTCTTACTATTATGTACATGTTTAGATATTCTCAAAGTTGGAACGTAAGTAAAGGATTTTTTCATATAATATATTTATTTTTATTTTTCAATTCGTAACACCGTTCGGTTTTGCGATAATTCAAATCACTCACGGGGAGTCATCGTTCATGCGTGCCGATAAAATAAACGATGTTGATTGAATCGCGGAATGGATATGTGTATATTTTTACGGGAGCAAACACACGTTGCAAATTGTGTTAAGGAGACGCATGCTGCCAAACAGAAGAGAATAGACTCCTGGATTCTACCCTCTGGCAACACGCAACAGGATTGCAACGACTTTCGCTCCCATTTGTGTACTTTGAATAAGGCCCATTGGTCGAAACGTCGCCAAAAATATGTTTTTTCTTTCAAGGCCACGGATTCATCTTCTTGGTTCTTTCGGTAAAGTCACGTAGAAGGGAAGTAATAAAATAATAAAAATAAAACATAATTATTTTATTACTTCTCTTCTACGTGACTTTACCGAAAGAACCATGAAGATGAATCCCTGCAGTCACGAAAGCTTTAAATCGAAATAAAAATTCAAGGCCACGGAGTTATTGCGTTGAGTTTATTGTTAATCGAAGCACATAGGTTCTAGATGCGTACCATGATAATGATGGCGATGTCGTGAGGAACTGCAACTTTTACAGTTACATTTTGATATCTACTAATGAGCTGATTTGGAAGATGTGGAGCGAATCTCAGCGAGAAAAGATGCAGTGAGACCGAAAATGATGTGAGCAAGAAACAAAAGATAGTGAGCACGCGAGGGGAGAGCTGCCGACAAGGATAGCGATGGTAGAGATGTTGATGTTAGTTTTGCTTGTGCACCAGTCAACAAATAATACTGGTCAACACACTTTTTCTGGCATAAGGTATTCCAACGGTTTTAAGGTTATTTTGGGGTGCTGATTCCAAATCTGGCATCAGTTTTTGCCTATCACATCAGCTTTTTGAGATATCAAATATTGCATTTTCAAAAAAACTGCAGAAAAAAAATATTAAATAAATGTGGATATCTAAATAAAATGATATTATAAACACACTATCCTAAAAATACAGCACTATATTTTAATACTAAAGCAGCCACTGACTCGCAACAACTTGCAATCATAAGTGACAGAGTTAATTTCGGGTAAAATCAATGAAAATGGGGTATGCCGATAGCATAAAAATGAGATGTGATAGAGCAAATCTGAGATCAGATTTGGAATCAGGACCCTAAAATTAGTCTAAAACAGCTGCAAAAGTCCAAGCCAGAAATTATTTTTGTTGTTGACCAGTGTACCATGTCTCTCTCTTTAGAATCAGCAAATGTCATTGCTCGCAATTGACTACCCTACACTTTGCTGTGGCCGTCACCAACAAGATTCCAACCTTGCAGTCCAGTCACCGAGTTTATTCTGGGTAAGGACCCCTTTGAGACTTTTTTTCGATGGCGACCCGGGCACAACGACTCTAAAATAAGTCTCTGCGTCAGAGAGAGAGAGGGGGGGATGCAAGTACTGGACGAAGGTTGAAGCACAAACAAACTAAAATAAACTCGTTTTGACCAGGTCCACTGAGTTGTATAGCCCTTTTTCAGAAGCGGCCTGGTTATCACAAATGATATCTCACCGAAGTGGCTCATCACGTGGAAATGTATCCCTGCAGCCAAATACTCCGAACCAATATTTCTAAATGTGGAGGGAAAGACTCTAGAAAAAATCCACACGACCACGGGGAGAACATCTAAAATCAAAATATACTGGCATCAGGGTCGGGATCAAACCCACGATCTCCTACATACCAGGCGAGGGAGTTAACATCTCGCCACCGTAGCAACTCCACGTGCACATTGTGGACCTCTCAGATTGAGCAATCACTGATGCAGAGTCGACTGATGAACGTTGGTAACGATTTCACAATGAGGGATGAAAAGCGAAGACTGAGAATATATTGAATACAGCCGTTAACGATGTCAATCCATAACGCTCTGCAAATCCACTGCTTGGTTTTCAGGCCACATTATGACGCGGCCATGAAGGGGTTTGTTTGACCATACTTCACCATCGCTGGTCAGTGCGGCTTGGCGAATGGAAAATCCACGACGGGCCCAGTTTTCACTCCCCACTGACTTTTAGCCCTAGCCTGGAATTGAACTCGCGTGATCCGTATCACCGTGCAATGTGTAAACCACTGCTACTCCCCTCCCCCACACCTGTTATCGATCGCTCTGATAGTTACGATTGGGTGCAATAAGATGACACAATATTACACGGGCACATTCTAACACACGGTGCAATTGTTGCGAGGGAGGGCCCATGAAGGCCAAGGTGACACGCGAGAAAGAGGGTGGCCGGCACCACGCCCAGCCGATTGCGGCTCCCCAACTGGTGATGTCTACACACCGCGCCGGGCACTCTTTTAAGGGCGCGTCGACCTAGGAGAGTTCTAGGATTAGTGCAAATATTTGCCACTGTTATTGGACACAAGCGGGAATCGAACTCGGGTCGCCGGGTCAGGAACCCATTTTGGCTAACCACTACACAACCGCTCCCCATACACACCCGTACAAAAAATAACCACACATAGCTTTACCCAGAGCTACTCCGTGTAACAACCAGTCCCACGTTATTGTAATGCGTTACTTGAAAGATTTTCATTATACAGCTTAAATCTTATATCATATTTCGAGGAAGACAATTATGCAAATCGCAAGTTGCCACTGCATTCTAATTATGGAAATTCCAAATCCTCTTCATATCAGCTGCGCTGATTATAATGAGGAACCCATCATGAGCAATGAACAACATTCCAGGATGCGCGCGCGCGCGCGCGCGCGCTCACGGCCACGTGTCCGTAATTAAACGCGCGCCCGGTAACATATTCGTGCTGCTGTGACCCCCCCCTTCCCCACCTAGCCGTGCAGAGTCTGACCAATGAGACGTGTAATGGCTCGCTGGCTCGCTCTCTCTCTCTCTGTTAAACCTTCATTGAGCCTACAGAAAAAAAGGGAGGGGGGAGGATGATCGGAATGGCTCCTGAAGGCCCATATCACATGCTGCGACGTGTCCGTTTTTCCAAAGCCGATTGTCACCAAAAGCTGATTACCAATATAGGGGGGAGGGGAAGGGAGGGCATTGTGCTTTGAGCGCAAGAGGATTTCAAACAGACGGCCACAGACGCCCGCTCGGGCACACAGCCTTCCCAGTGCACGCGGGGCGATCACCGTGCGAGGAAATCCTCAAGCAGGTTTGCCGTGCTCGGGCTGATCGCTCTGCGAGTCGCCTCTCTCTTTACACGTCTATTTGTTCCGCGTGAGATGGCACCGACAAAGAGGGCGCCGCGGAATAAAAACGAGGCTCTGTTTGCCCCCCCCCCCGCCGCTTAGGATTATGTGTCGGGGAAAAAACACAAACTCGCCTCCACCGGTGGCGCTTTCATCCCCGCTGCTTTCCGTTGGCCTTCGCCTCGCTCTCAACGAGAGGCAAATTACGCGCTTCGCTGATGATCGCCACCCCGAACTGCGTCCGCACCGACCATGGCATTTTAAGACTCGGTACTTTTTTTTCCAATGGCGTGTCCCACGACTACTTCCTGTCCTCATTCTTAAACCCTTGAACATCCTTTCCCTTCAGAACCTCGCCCCTCCCTTCATCGATCGCCACTCTTACTTGCCCCCCCCCCCCGCCCACTCAAACCCCATCGTTTCCCCCATCAGCCAAAACGAATGTACAATTTATAATTCTTGCCAAGCGCTTTAACTAAAGCGCTATATAAAATCCTAGATAAGATACGATTATTAGATACGAAAACTTGATGATGATTTGAGGATGCACAAATGGAGAGCTTACAACTCTCCGGCAGTGAGAGCGAATGTGGTCACGCGGAACAGAACCGTGGATCGTGTAACGACTCAACGACAGATTCACAAATACGGAGGAGGCATCGGCACGGCGATTGACCACCCCGTTACTCGTGACGCAATCATTTGGCTCAACCACCTCAACGCACAACCACGGCTGTTGTTCTACATCAACATCGGCCCACATCGTGATGGCTTTTGGAGGTTTGTGTGTGTGTTTGTTCTGTTAATGTGCGAGACGACATGCAGCGTAGAACTTCCAGCAGAGCCTTCTGCTGCTGCTGCTGCTGCTGCTGGAGATGGTCGAGACGAATGATGGAGCGGCAGCCAACGGAGGGAAACGCGACCGAGGGGTTACAACCCTTGCGGGAGACGGAGCAACGAAAGCAGCTCGTGCGCAGGAGGGTCTACCACGGGCTTCCACTCGAGACGGGAGCCACGCAGGGGAGCCACTTTGGCTGTGACATCTCGCGACGATGTTTCAAGCACTTCTGACCTTTCGCCTGGAGGTGATGCGTGCGAGTATGGTTGGGGGAGCGGTGGTGTAGCTGTTAGCGCACTGCGCTACGAACCTGGCGACCGGCGTTCGATTCCTGCTCACGGCCAACACCAGTGACGATTACCGAAACCGGTCCTAGGACTCCAGTAGGTCGACTTGGCCTCAAATGAATACCTCGTGCGGTGTGTAAAAACATTGCCCCTCGGGAGACAGGCGGCCGGGCGTGGTGGTGGCTACCCATCCCCTCGTGTGCCGTACCACCCTTCATTAGGTGCTCGCTAACAGCACTTGCCCCATCAGTCTGTTAAGGCTATACGGAGAATGTGTCTTTGCGCGAGCCCTGTGTTGTAGTGACGATGGGTGCTTCACGTGAGACTATTTTGCCAGGGCTGCGCACAATTACTGGAGCGGTGGCGCAGTGGTTAGCACACGGCACGATGAACCCAGCAACCCAAATTCGAGTCCCAGCCACCGCTAACATCAGTGACGAGTGACATCTTGACCGGTCCTGCCTTCCCCCGATGTTCACCAGCAGCCCTTTAGCGTTGGGGTCGAGGAGTGGTTGAGACAGCAATGGGTTGACTCCCCCCACCACTCCCCCCCTCCTCCCCCACTTCTAAATTCTTGCAGTCAAGTCAGAATGTCTGATAGTGCACGTGTACACACACAGAGGGAGCAGACTGCATGACAGGCAAAAGCAGATCGAATTCTCTTTGGCGTTTAACATTCGATTCAAGTTTGTTTAACATTGACCGTGCCGTGTAGCTCCCTACACCCCCCCCCCTCAGTTTTTGCGGGCTCCCTTTAACCAAGGCCGTCGGACGGCCGATGTGCATGGCGAGTGTATGTAGAGTATTTATTCTAGATTTGAAGCTTTCGTGACTGCAAGGATTCATACTCTTAGTTTTTTTCGGTAATGTCACGTAGGTAAAAAATACAATTTAAAGTTAATAAAAGTAATAATAAAATAAAATAATAAATCACGACGTTTCGGAGGCAACACAAGTCTCCGTAATCAGGTGGGACCGTCACAGCTAAAATTACTGCATCAAGTGAGGAAAATTCCAAAAGACCAGCCCTTAAATACAAGTTAAGGGGGGAGGGGCTTATCTGAATGTGGTAACCAGGGAATGGAACGTGGGGGTGGTGGGCGGGGCTACAAGAGAAATTGGTCAACGTCGACCTGTGCAAGTAATTGGCTGCTACAATTTTACACGCGATAAGCCACTTTGTCGAGCTATCATTTGTGATGGCCAAGTTGCGTCTGAAAAAAAAGAGCTACAAACTCAGGTGGTGCCTTAACTGGTAAAAAAAAAATCGTAAGTAATGGTAAATCGGTGATATAGAAAAATAGCCACTTTGAGCCACATCGCAGGCCGACGGTGACGAGTTTGATACTTGATGAGCTGCACTGGCTACCCATTAAGCACAGGTTTTGCGCATATATTATGTCTACTCGTCTACAAGAGTCTCCATCAATCTGCTCCGCCCTATCTCGCCGATCAACAAACCCAAATCGACGACGATCCGCGGCTCGCAGCGATCTGCTGCCGTAGCCGCAGCGTGTAAACCTCGCGCGCGATACGGCCAGATCAGTTTCGTGGTCTCGGGCTCAAAGACGATGGCACACGCTGCAATGTCGTGTTCGAGAATCCATCCATCCCCGAGTCCGAGCCCAGTTCTGCTACAGACTCAAAACGTTGTTGTTTCAATGAGCATACTTCAACGTGTGATCAATGCGCATTCGTGATGGACTGGACTCACACGAGTTCTAAATTGTTTACGTGGTGGCTGTCACGTTGCTTAATCAGGAGGGCTGACGGTTGGGGTGTATCGAGTTGCACTGGTGTTGGACCACTGCTGGCTGTTAGGGATGTCAGCTTTTTATTGCTCCCCGAGCCGACACCGACCACCCCAGGCAGAGGAGAGTTACAGCCGTGGAGCAGGCTACCACTAAGAACATCAACCGGAGAAGAATTAATATCAGATCAGCCACACACATCCACTCACACCTAAGGTCCCTACCGCTTCCCCGAGACACACACAGAAGCTTTGGAAGGGGGGGAAGGGGGGGAAGTCGTCCACCTCTCCTACGCAACTCCGCGTCAGAGTTTCCGCGTTCCTCCTCCACCAAAACCCGTTCCCACGCCGGTCTGACCACACTCTCTCCAGCTCACGGGGAAGGCGTCACGCATTGCGCCACAGTGGCCATGCACGTGGCCTGTCGTCCAGCACCGTTAAGGCAGCGAGGTGGATCACGGCACACGTGCAATTAAACTCCCCGATCCGTTGTGCGTCGAGGTGCCGTAACCTGGCTTGCCTCCTCAGAGAAGGCAGCTCAACAAGTGAGGACTAATTTGTATCCGTTCCATCCGTATGGGATTGAGTGTGTTATCCAGCTGCTTCGCTTTCCTCCGAAGTCTACGAACTCCCAGACATTAATTGGCTGACGCACATCTTGAAGACTCGGGGGTCGGGCTCTTTCATCCACCAGTGGATTGGCAAAGGACTGTAAATTATTATTGTGAGACAAATTACTCTCTCTCTCTCTCTTTCAATGATGCTTATAAGCACCATTGCACCGGGAAGTGTGCGTTCTCGTGAGATTAAGCACCGAGCAGCCGGTTCGTTAATGAACCTCACAGCCAAGTGATATTCAATTGTTATTTATTTTAACACACACGGCACAGTGCATTATTGGTAGTCAATTACGCTCGGACCAATAACGCAGTGAGTGTCTCTGTCAGTGATGTCCGTTGCCTCTAAGGGATGTTCACATAATGAGTGTCATTGCTGGCTTGGTTCATCCGAGTACGTTGACAACATCCACTCGCATCACAACCTCCCCTGGAGCAGCAACAGGTTAGGGCAGCCACTCACTGCTAGATGACGACTCATCCAAGCTGTTCATCTCTCATGCTCTAGCGAAGGAACACATCTTGTGTGTCCACGTATAAGAACATCGCGCTGAGATCTGGAAATCCCGGATTAATATCTGAACTGTGAGCATCATCGTCGTCCTTGGCAGCCGTGGTCTCTCGACTGCTGGAGGAAGGCTTCCCCAAGGCGTGGCTATATCGCCCCTCGCGGTGTCGCAATACAGCCGTCTCCTTTCTCTGTGTATGTGTGTGGCAGACGCGGGCTTCCAGAGTTTGTATACCGTTTACTAATACGATTAAAAACGCACGCATTATTGTATTCAGAATAAGAAGTAAGAATATGCTTTAAACACCATTCGTGGTGTGTCTCTTTCTAGCAGTAGGACGCGAAAATAATGATACGACAAGAATATTGGATACAATTCATAGAGTGTTGGGGTCAGATCGTGTAAGTACAATGTGTGTCGTACATCCTCCTCCAACCGACACAGCGAAATAATAAAATGGCTATGTGAACAAACGTGGCTATGTATTTCTGCTTTAACACTCTGGTATTGCCGGGCAGCAATTGGGTAACCATACTTGCCAGGGAGATATAACGGGGGCTTTGAAGTAGAACTCTCGCGGGTGATATTTCGTTCTTATTTTGTTCACTTCAAATGTGGCAACCCTGAGCATATCCGAAACTAATTTCAAATTTGATCGATAAAAAAAAACTTGAAAGTCACGGTTAGGCCCACCATCATAGCACAAAAGTGATGTCATCGAAATGAGATTGCCTTAAACTGTATAGGTCGTGACTTGAGAGGCACAGATTAAACGGGCCTTGCAAATGTAAATTATTATTGTCACCAGAGCGCCATAATGATGGTGTGCTTCACCATTTTTTTTGATTAACAAAGCTTCAACTTGTGTAGCACAAACCCAGGAGACACAGAGCCTGAGTATTTTTCAAGCACGCCAACCAGCTTCCGCAAGCCTCTCTACATGTCACCACATTGTTCCCGGTCCACATTCAGTAATTGCCTTATGTATCAATCTTGATTTGAAGCTTTCGTGATTGCAGGGATCCATACTCTTTTGTTATTTCGGTAAAGTCACGTAGGTATAAAAATTTAATTAAATAAATCACGACGTTTCGGGCGCAACACAAGCGTCCGTCATCAGGTGGGAAAGCATGGCCTGCTGCTGATGCAGACTTATGTATATTAAACATACACAGATCTAAGTGATTTCTTGCTGAAAAAAACAATGACACAGTCCTCATCCGCTGTCTCCATCCCTTACTGAGCGAGTGATGGCAATTCCACATTCCCATGTCGGGGGTGAGTCTATCTCCTGGACAACCATTGATGACTTCCCCACACTGTATTGAGTCAACCACTACCCTCTCCCAAACCGGAATGTGAACTCACAACCTTCAAATTGCGAGGTGCTCACTCGACCGCTGAGCTACGACCTGGCCTGAGGTATATATATACTCTCTACTCGGATGTGCTTTCTGGTTGAGTCCCTCCGACAGATATCTCCAATTGTTTAGCGAATCATTACGTGTCTATTCATAATCCCCAGACTTGCCCCAGGCTGGGTGCAGGGTTCAAGTCTAACCGAGGGCGACAGGCAAAGGGATTCATTTTCTCTTTACGCAGCACAAGCTGCGGGCCCCGTTACCCACAGGCGATGAGTGGCAAGATAAAAAAAATCACTTATCTCTCTCTGTACCGTTCCATCCTGTCTAAGCCTTCTCACGGACTCCTCCAAAAGACGATTTCACGCACAAGATGTTCTCCGCTCGTGTAGGATTCGACGCGTGTGCGGTGTTTGCCGGTTGCATCACGCGCGTGGGCCGACAACACGGTGGCCTTAAAACAAAACAAGTCATTGGCGACGATTCGGGAAATGACTCTTCTCCACAGTACTTGTCGAGTTATTATGCTTTTTTTGGTCTCCATTGCTCAATGGGGAGCACGTCACAATGTAACAAACTAGGACTGCCCTCTTATTTGCGCCGGATATAACTTAAGTGAATTGCGGGCGAAGCAGATTGGATTTCTATTCATTTCCCAACGACGCTCGCTGGCCTACTTTCAATCGACACCATGGCCAACAATAACATGACACACCGACAACAACAATGCAATGATTACAACAAATAATCCGCAATTACGGAACATAACGCTCGTGTTCCAAAGTGTACGGAAAACCATTATTATTTTCGCGCCAGCTGACACACATGACGCCGACACGAATGCACACAGCGTCGCGACTGCGTCCGCGCAACAATGTCGACAACAGCGATCAATTTGCCAAAAACAAGGTACGAAAGTGTCTCATCAGCCCACCCTCCCAGCCCCCCACTCTCGACGTGACGTAAGGGAATGTCAGGGTAAGCTGCGCTGCGTTGATTAGATAAGGGTGGGGGGGGATTAGCTGGACTGCCGTCTTAATCGTATATCGCATGCCACGCCGTCACTTTCGACCGATATCGTACCCCCTGAGCTTATTCAAATCGTGCGAACGTCGCGAAGGAGAGCACATCAGACCCACAACATTTACGATTTGAATGCGGATGTTTCAATGGTGATTACAACCAGCTTCATCGGGCGACAGCCAAAAAGACAGATTTATATTCACGCTTTCTAAGTTACCAAAAAAATATCTTTATTATGGATAATATTAGTCGCCAAAGCCTACTACGCGTTAAAGCGCGAGCCAGAGGGGAGTCCTTTGTTCCCATCGAGAATAACACTCCGAGCGATTACATTTTGTACACATCAGCGGATGAAAATGAGGTGGCGCCTCGAATTTATTGTCGTTTCCTGTTGGCACCACGCGGATGATTGTGCAATTAGGGACGATAGCGTGGGTGGAATTCGATGACCGTTCGTGGAAAGCCGCGCGCGTGTCCCAACGCGTCGACTTAGCAAAGTCGCACACGCTCTGCGGGGACCCCCTCCTCGCATCGTGCACAACGCAGGGACGCTCATCGCATTTGCAGCAGCAGCAGCAGGAGGAGGAGGAACGCGTCGACAGCGGAGACTAAGAAACAGGGCTCGAGGAGCTTACACATGTATAAGAGAGGGAAAAAAACACATTTTCCAGGAAAGTGATAGATTATGTCAAACAAACGCACATGTGAGGGACCCGAACCAGGGATTGCTGCGCTCCAACGCTGTCATCAAATAAAGGAGAAGCTCAAGGCCGTTGTCAATTTTAGGCGAGGGGGCGGGGGAGGGGGCTCGAAAATCGAGAGGGTTTCCAGGTGGGGTGGTGGTCATCAGGCCCGATGGGGCACACGCGCATGACGCCTCACATCAGCCCAGCGGACACGCACGCCGCTGACATGGCAGCTGCTTTCCCATTAAGAGTCAAAATAATAACAATAATGACGACGATAGTGTTCATTGGTTATTGGTGCTCTCTTGCAGGATGGCCCTGTGGCATTTTCGGGTGTTGTTTAATGGCCGGTGCTATTTAACGAGTGCTTGGTAATGTGGAAAGAAACCGGCGGAAACCCCAGCGCGCATAACGGTCGCTGCTTGGCACAGGCGGATTCAACCCACGGTGGCGTTCACGGCCAACCGCATCGCCGCCTGAGCAGCGCGGCGGGATTTTGCGGCTTCGCCAATCCGTGCGTGATCCGCCAACCCTCCCCTCCTGTCCACCGGGGTCACGTAGGTACAGCGTCACCGCAGCCAGCGAGGCCGACGCGTGAGGCTCGGCATGGTTGGCGGTTGTAGGGAGGGAAGCCGCAAGCCTGCGCATCTGGGGGTGGGGGGAGGGCCGAGCTCGACCAACGCGAGCGTCGAGTGTGAAAGGCGATCGGCCACCCCGAAACCGTCACCGCCAACTCTGCCTCTGAAAAGCATTCACTCGTGCGTATGCGGAATCATACATTCAAGACATTGCATGCATATACTCAAGCAAATATCCATAAGGACGCATATGTAGTGAGTCCAACTGAGTCGCAGACGTTATCTTAGGAGCAAAACTTTTATTACATTAACACCTGCTGCTGATCTATTTTAGACCGGGAGCAAGAGCAGAGCCTCACCATTCTGGCGAATTGCCCGATGATGCTGGATGAAATTACCAGCGAAACGTCGTACTCAAAAATTGTAAATGTTGTGGTTTCACACTTCAACGCACCGGTGGGCTAAAGCAGTGAACTATTTTGTATTTTGTCAACGTGACACTTTTTTTGCTGATTGGCCGTGTCGGGTGGTGGAGGGTTACGACACATTTATAAATAACGCGATCTAACCCAAAAACGTTGATTATGAACAACATAATGTAAACTTCACTCGGGTGTTGAATGCCCATCTAACCACGCTACGGCAGAACTAGACACGGTCCCGCTATCCTGGTTCGGACCACGAGCTGGGTCCCAGACCGCGTGGCTAGAGGCTTCTTCAACCCGACGTGGATATTCACTCACCAACAGAAGAACCCCGGGCCCTTCACGGGGCCCCTGTTATATATCGGCCCGGGCTGGGGCTGGCTCCGCCTCTCGCCCCGCCCACCTTCTAGATCTCTCGAGCTCTTTCCCGAAGGCTCCCGAGAGCTCTTTTATACCACGTGACCACCCAGCAGCCCCCGTCCACCGGTGGCCTCCCTCCAATATCATCTGGTCACGTGTCGGCAGGTCAATCAGCGTAACATGCCCCAACGTAACCCTGGCTGGCTGACACTCCCTCTCGCTCCCTCACCGGGAGCCCGCACCGCACACTGTACGTGGTGGCCCCGCGCTAACCAGCGCTCACCCAAGCCCCGCTAGGGCTGGTACTACAACATATTATCCGCCATGGCCTCGCAAGCCCGGCACCACAGAGTGAGATTCCCAGTCACTACACATATATGCAAACTCGCGTATAAACTCAACCATGTCCAGGCTGTCCCCACTTTTACGACACAACGTGTTCCCGGCAACACCGTAGTAAATCGGGCCCTGTTTCCCCATAGACAGAAGCACTAATTGCCGATGTGTTATTTTTTTCCCCTCTTATCAGCCATATTTAGCAGGATTTTAAAAGGCACACATCCATGAAAAAAAACCACTTGAGAATAACAATATGGCGACGCCAAGTCACATCGCAAAACCAGACTGGCTCTGTTCAAGCGTGTGTGGAGTCATGTCGGAAGATGCGTCGTAAATCAAGCTTCTACGTCCTAAATCGATCCATGACGGCATGATATTAACGCCGTAAATGAACATCGTCGTAAATCTAATCGTCGTAAATAAGAAACCGCATGTACTTAAGCATATATCTGTATACACTCAAGCATATACCCATGGTTATACCCATGGTTATACCCAGTCAAGCATATGCACATGTATTCTAGATTTGAAGTTTTCATGACTGCAAGGGTCCAAACTCTTTGTTTTTTTCCGTAAAGTCACGTAGGTAAAAAATAAAATAAAAGTAAATTAAATCACGACGGTTCGGGGGCAACACAAGCTTCCATCTTCACAGCAAAATTACTGTATCAAGTGAAGAGAGCTCTAAGAGACACGAGACTATACATACAAGTTAAGGGGGGGGAGAGCCAGGATGGGCCCTGGGGCCCGGCATATACGCATGGTTATACCCATGTAGAGGAGTAGTGGATGACGTCACGTCATGCTCGCCATCCGAGGGAGTGACGTCGCAGGGCGTGATGTCAGGCAGACCCTGGGGGGACGGTGACGTCATGTCCCAAGGTGGTATTTAAGGGGAGCCCCGTGACGTAAGCGGGGTCGTTGAGAGCCGGGAACCAGAGAGAGGGAGAGTTGGGACCCGGGGTAGGATAACCTCACACGAGGCTAAGGGTGGCTGATTCACCCGACCGGCCGCAGTTGGTTGAGCCCTCGGCCGGTGCAGGGGGAAGAGTCCAGATAGCCGGGGGTGTTAGGGACTCCCAGTACCCCTTTCCCTGGGGGAGAAATAGATAGCCGTGGAGTGTAGGTGGGAGCTTTGTTAACTCTGGCGTAAGCCCATAATAAACTTGGCGTGAGCCCCTACAAGACCTGCCTCTGAGTCGGAGTTTGCACCACAACACCCATATAGCCATGGTTATACCCATATACGCATGGTTATACCTATATAGCTATGGTTCTACCCATATAGCCATGGTTATACCTATATAGCAATGGTTCTACCCATATAGCCATGGTTATACCCATATAGCCATGGTTCTACCCATATAGCCATGGTTATAACCATATATGCATGGCTATACCCATATAGCTATGGTTCTACCCATATAGCCATGGTTATACCCATATAGCCATGGTTCTACCCATATAGCCATGGTTCTACCCATATAACCATGGTTATACCCATATAGCCATGGTTATACCCATATAGCCAGGGTTCTACCCATATAGCAGGGTTCTACCCATATACGCATGGTTATAGCCATATAGCCATGGTTCTACCCATATACGCATGGTTCTACCCATATAGCCATGGTTCTACCCATATAGCCATGGTTCTATCCATGCAAACACTCATTATTACACTCATGCGCACCAGTCGCCTGCGCACGGTGGCTCACAGTCGGTGGCAGAATGAGATGCCGGCCACATTTTTGGGGTTTTTCGGCGACGTTGATCAATTTCGTGCACCGGCACGAGCCGGACGGGGCACGTGATGCCCGGCAGAGCCCGGGATTCTACAGCAACGTCAAATGTGTTGGGCCAAAGCAGGGGGGTGGGGGTAACACCTATCCTGAATGTTCTACAATTCGCACTGGGTTATTCGTAGAGCATCCAAAAAAGTCAACTGCTGACAAATGCTATCGTCATTTGTATCATCCGCGACACGGTCGAGGGACGGAGGCGCGCGTGTGAACTCACAAAGGGGAGACGAAAGGCAACGGTCTCCCGTATCGTATTTGAAACGACTGCTGGGGCAAGTGCTGTTAGCGAACACCTCGAAATGGCCGGCAAACACCACGCACGGCCATTTGTGTCTCGCCCAGTGCTGATGTTTACACACCGCACCGGGTACTCATTTAAGGCCGAGTCGACCTAGGTGAAGCCGCGGGACCGGTTCAAATAATCGTTAGCGGCAAATCGAGCGCTCTTTCGGAAACACCCGGCTTCGAAAGCGCCGGTGCGCTAACCACTTGTCCCACCGCTCCCCACACACAAGGGGTAGACGCACGCGCACGCACGCGCAAATGGCATTCTCAGCTCGTGGAGATGGCACGAGATAATAGCAAGCGAAAGAATGCGCAGTCGTTATTATTTCCGATAATTCACGGCTGTCACTTGGCTAAGTCGGCAACAAAAACGTCGCTGTCATCAACATCAAAGGGGAGGGGGACTCTCGCGCCATGGCAACGCGCGGTGCGCGTGGATGGAGCCGCTCAGGGCCGTGAGCTGTGGCGGCGCCACTATCACCCCCACCACCATCACCCCCACCACCACCATCACCCCCACCACCATCAACTCACCACCACCATCACCAC
>CM025611.2:7161444-7181400 GCA_014621495.2 Entosphenus tridentatus
TCTCTTTGTGAGTCTCTGGGTCTACGTGGGAGTTTCTGGGATCTCCATAGCCCTTCTTATCTGTGGGTCTCTGTGTCAGTCTATGGATCTATATGTGAGTCTGTGGCTCCATGTGGGAGTCTATGGTTCTCTTTGTGAGTCTGTGGGTCTACGTGGGAGTTTATGGGATTTATTTGTGGGTATATGGTTCTTTGTGACTCGATGGGCAAGAGTCCTCCTCATTGCATCTTCTTGGTCTGTTCTCAACACATCATCTCATTCTAGACATACCTCCTCGAAAAACATTTGCAACCCCCAGCACGCCCGGAAAAATATATTTATACATTCATTAGAAATAATATGTTTCTAATTCAAAATCAACCGACTTCCTGCTCACATGAGCATTGAGGTGGTGCTTATCTCAAGTTCACAGTCCTGAGCCAGTGTTAGAAATTCCACATTTCTATGGCGGCCGAAAAGTCTATCCATAACATAACCATTGCTGCCGACTTCCCCAAAAGAATTGTGCAATTTTTTGGTCTAATCAATGATCACCAAATCCTGGGGATTCAAGATCAACCGGGATGAGAATTCACAACCTTCCTAGCGCGAGCCTCCCTCGCTCTGCTGCAGAGCCACTTGGGCGGTGAGGAAGATGCAGTATAAAACTAAACGTGTTCATATAAATAAGGCAAAAAAGAAGGCGAAGCATAGCGGGCCAGCAGACAGAGGGGCCGGGGATGACTTGATTAACGCGATCATGACTTATTCATTGCGGGGCGGTATGATGGATCGGGGGGCACACCTAGCGAGGGTCAGTCGCCCAGAAGCCCTCTCTGTGACGCTGTGAAGCAGGGAAATGTCAGCCCAGTTTGCAGCAGGCGGCTCTGACTTTTCCACGGGAAAAATCCCCAGGGGAGCTCCAAACGGGTTGAGTGTGGGGGGGGGGGTCAGGGTGTGGTGGGGGGTGGTTGTGGTGGTGGGTGGGAGTGGTGGGTGGGAGTGGTGCTAGGGGCAACCACACACCAAAAAGGTTGAGCCTATCTCGAATGAGCTCGGTGCCCTTTGTTGTTGTTGTTAAAGTCTTATTTGTGTTTTCTCTCTCTATGTAAAATATCACCCTTTCTTTCCGTTTCCAGTTCCTGCCAGTATTGTTGGCCTCTGCGAACCAAGAGCCCGCGTTTGACATCGCGGCGCCCGAAGGAGGTGCTCCCGCCTAATTGTAAACGCACACAGGTTTGGAGGGCAGTATACATTCCCCATGCAGCTGCGTTAGCTTCTACCCCGGAGAGTATTTTTTAAAATATCCATTCAGTTGCCTCATGCACCCAATAAAAGAGGTAAAGGTGCAGCCCTGCAATTGGTCGCTCACGCCACTTCCGGCGGAAGTGCCTCCTTGTTGCCCTTCCACCCGCACCTCCGATTAGCACGGTTGGCTACGTACGGTGCGAAAGAAGTTCAACATACAAACACGCATACAAATAGAGACATCCCTCGCCTGTTCAGGCCCTCACCTGGTTGTGGCTCTCACCTGGTTCAGGCTCTCACCTGGTTCAGACTCTCACCTGGTTCAGGCTCTCACCTAGTTCAGGCTCTCACCTGGTTCAGGATCTCACCTGGTTCAGGCTCTCACCTGGTTCAGGCTCTCACCTGGTCCAGGCTCTCACCTGGTTCAGGCTCTCACCTAGTTCAGGCTCTCACCTGGTTCAGGATCTCACCTGGTTCAGGCTCTCACCCGTAAAAGCTCTCACCTGGTTCAGGCTCTTACCTGTCCAGGTTGGCGTATGAGGCACGCTGACCTCTGGCTCCGCGCACTCCGAGTTCTCGATCGAACATCGCGTCCACTTTGTGAAACATGTACACGTTATCAATTGTCTTTATTGTTATTGCCTCCAAATATGAGGTCTAAATCAAACAGAAGCTCCTGACCTCTCAGCGAGACGTTTAGAAATTCAATTCTCGAGCGCATGCAATTAATAAAAAAAGAAAACCAAGCGTAATTAAAAAAATTCCCATTTTACGCAGAGGAGTAGGAAAAGACGAGACAGTCAGTAGCACAAGGGCGCCTTGCGACAGCGTGTCGATTGCGCGCGTCAGATTAATTCCATTAGCACTCGTAACGACCAGAGTGGCAGCGCAGAGAAGGGCAGCACGAGAAAGTGGATGTCCACGGTGGAGATGGAGCGATGAAATCAGGCCCTGGTGCAGGAGCCCGATGGAATGTTTTGCACCGTGAATTGATGTGAGATGGTCATGGCTTTGGCGAGATCATCATCCAGCAGTAGATAACTCAAATCTGCTACTGCTGATGATGATGATTTCGAGGGATAAAAATCATGAAATCGAGTGTCCGTCGGGAATCTACGCAACCTATTTAAATATGGGGTGTTGATAAAAAAATTACGAATGCTATATTGTGGGCAGTTAACGGGGATTGTCCGATGGAAAGTCTAGCCCCCCCCCCCACCCTGCCTTAGAAATGTAGAATTCCCACCGAAGAATGGAACTACTTCAAGAGTGCGTCCACTGAGGGAGTAATGAAATAAACTCAGTAGACAATGTTTACAATTCTCACGATTCAGGACGAAAATGGCAAACGCTCCAACAGCCCATTTCGATTTCCTGGATATATAATGAGAAAACAAGGGACTGAATATGAATGTGTTTGACTCGGAGAATGATAGGTACAAGAAGCCAGGGAAGGTAGTGCATTAAGTACATACGCTGTTTGAACAACTGGATGCAACTGGGAGGAGTATCTAATACAAAGTTCTCGAGTAAATATCACGGACAGAGATACATTGAATGATAGCCGACACATTTGAGAAACGACACGGCACGGAGTGAGACAGAGAGCTCCAACAGCCAAAACGTAGATCAAACTTATCGACGATGCTGAGAATAAGTTGAGGGAACGCCCTAAGCCATCCTAGCTGGATGCCTTTATTCATTTACCTGAGTCAAGTACACACACACACAGAGTCCCGTGGCTTGCCTCACCATTAGTTTCGGCGTTTGCACGTCGATCGCCCTGCCTTTAACACCGCCTTATCAGGAAAAACACTGACACCCCCACACATAATGCCGCGTGCCATATCTAGGATCAGTTGTTCTGCAGAGCATATGGTATATTTACATTGCATTATCAAGTGGTTCTGATGTAGCCTCTGTTATGCGCGCACGTCTGCGCGCGCGCGCGGCTCCGACCCAGCCGCTACACCTCCACCGCTCAAGAGGTACTCTCCCTGGGGGAAGTGTTCTGAGTAAATACATGTTGAAAATAAATTAATAAACAAACAATACATCAAACATACACACGCGCACACGCACGCGGAGGCAAATCTATGTTGCATGCGGATGTGAGTGAAATGATAAACGCTGCATCGGTCAAATGCTGGGCCCGTCTCTGACGCTTTGACTATTTTCATACATTACGGTGTTGTGAATATCACGTTGAATAATTCTCTCGCCGGTGATATTACACGCGTGTTGGAGGTCAGGTGGTTCAACGATTGGCTCGACATCGGAAAGGTTGCGAGTTTTATTTCCCGGTTGGGGTTCGACTCATCATCCCTACGGGGTCGATACAACTTGAAGCATTGCATGGGGGGAAGCCAACGGTGGTTGTTTTTTTCGACATACTCGCTACCCCGCCACAGTAATGTGGAATTTCAGCCACTGGCCTTGCGCGGCCGTAAATAGGAGGTGAGCACCAAATGTCTACGACCCTCATTTGAGCAGCAGGAACTCAATCCGACCGTTTTTTTATCGTGCAGTAAAACGCAGACCTCATCTTTCCTTCTAGATTTGAAGCTTTCGTGACTGCAAGGATTCATATTCTAAGGTTTTCGGTAAAGTCACGTAGGTAAAAAATTAAAATTAAAAAAAGTAAAATAAAATAAAAATCACGACGTTTCGGAGGCAACACAAGCTTCCGTCTTCATTCCTGACGCAGATCCAGGAAACCGGTCACGTGTTTTTTTCTTCTTTGAAAAAATAAACTGCTGGATACGCGATTACAAAGCGACAGAACTGGCACGTGTCGTATTTCACTGTCTCTGCGACACTGGAATATCATCGACTCTCCCTGCTCACAGCCATTGACTCGCAATCACAGAGTCAGGTCCCCGTCAGGGGTCAACTTGGCCTATCATGCTTCGGCGTGTCGGTAAAATAAATTTCATTTTGTGGGCAGCGAATGGCGAAGCGCCCTATGGATAGCCCCGTCCCATGCTCAGAACTAAACGTCAAACTCACGCCACTGGCACGGGATCTAGGAACGGAACGCATCTGAGGAAAGGCCGTACACGGAAGATATGGAGCAATTAAATCAGCCCATGTGTAGGCGACAGTGCGCATTAACGTATCTCAGGATCATAAGGGATGGCGGATTTTGGAAGGCGTTCATCCAGCAGTGGATTGGCCACGGCTGGTGATGATGATTGCTCAGTAGCACCAACAGTATAGAACCTCATTGCTCATTAGAGTAAGGAGACGCACTCCTTTTTTGAAACCTTTGACCAGATGTGTTGTTTGGCAATTTGTCGCTAAATCGAGATGGCCCTGCAGGTGGCCGGGTGACGCGGGGGGCTAATAACGTGTCAGAGCGCAGAGAGCCAGCGCCGCTGGGACCACTGGCTTCCAATCTGGGCAACTCGAACAGTGATTAAACCGGGCTCTCAAGCGCTCACGGTCTCAGCTCGTCGCCAATAGCTGCACACGAACAAGGCAAAAACAATTAAGTTCCATTTATTGTTTATTTCCTGACATAATTCGGCTTAGTCCGGCCTTGAGAATGACGAGATGTTTTTTTTGTTTGTTTCGATTGACGGCAAGTACTGTGTCTATGTTGTCAAGGCGTATGGATCGTGTGCCCCTGGTGCAGACAACAGGACCGCGGCGACACTGGCGGAGGGCAGACAGAAGCGCAAGGAAGGTGGGGATACACGCACACAGCCAACCCTCCGCGAAGAGAGGGTCCGCACACTGCATGGGGTGTGGATAAAGTTCCCAGGTCGAGTCACGTTAGGTATAAAATAAAATAAATCACGACGTTTTGGGCACAACACAAGCGTCCATCATCAGGTGGGAAAGCGTCTGATGATGAACGCTTGTGGGAAAGCACCTGCTGATGGACGCTTGTGTTGCGCCCGAAACGTCGTGATTTATATGATTTTCTACCTACGTGACTTTACCGAAAGAACCAAAGAGTATGGATTCCTGCAGTCACGAAAACTTCAAATCAAGATTTCCCAGGTCGACTCTTAGAAGCACTTCCGCGATGATTGTTTTGTTTTTATACTCTTTATTTTTTTCGGTAAAGTCACGTAGGTGAAAAGAAAATACAATAAAAATATAACAACTAAATTCAATTACTGCGATTTAAAATGTAATAATCACTGTCGTTTAAAATAGAAAATCACCGTGATTTAAAATTTAAAATCACTGTGATTTAATTTAGTTGTTTTATTTTCATTTTATTTTGTTTTCACCTACGTGACTTTACCGAAAAAAAACAAAGAGTATATGGATCCTTGCAGTCACGAAAACTTCAAATCTAGGTTTGTTTTTCTCTCCGCGTCGAGTCTCGTTTGCAAGCGTAACCTGGGTCACCAAACAAATTACAAAAGCAAATCGAACTTAAAAAAATAAAACGAAGCAAGCGGAAATAAGATCCAGAACAACACCACCGTTGTCACGCGAGATTTCGAAACACTGCACTAGGACAAATCAAACGACGTCAATCCCCTAGGGCCGTTCATCTCACTCAAACCGTGAGTTCCAAATGGAAAAGTGCGTTCGCCGCTTAACATGACACATATACAGTTGCCACCTGTCCCAGTTTTCTTAGTATGTCTTCTTTGTTGAGGTCACTTTCTTCAAAAGGAAAAAAAAAACTGTCTCTTCTATGAGCCTGTAAGACACTAAAATTCCAGGTTTTTGTCAGCTGCGTAATGACACATCGCTCAAGTCAACGCAGATTCCGAGTAGAACTCCTCTCCTCTCTCTCTCTCTTTACCTCTGCCGAGTGTATGGCAAGTACAGGGTGCTTAAAAACATATTAACACTGAAACGGAACTATCGTTTTTAATGGTAAAAGAACGGATAATATATTGTGACATGATAACAAATGGATGTCAATAGATTCAAAAAGTCAAAGAGTCTCCAATTGTTCGCCATCATTGTCAACACGTGCCTGGAATCTTCTCCACGTGGTCTCCAGAGCCCGGAGGCAGCAAATTTGGCGCGGTTTTGTTGCAAATTCTCGGAAGTGTGAACACGTTTTTTGGAAGCACCCTGTATGTGGAATTCACGCGTCCAAGTTCCCCACCTCTGATATCGTGGGGTATTCTCCTTCCTCCTGCCACGACGTGTCCACGTGCCTGTCCTAACACAGGGCTAGCAACTGTACTCCGATCGCGACATTTGGAATGAAAATGAGGAATGAAAAGAATCGAGAAAAAAATACGCGGAACGGAAGGGGGTCACCGAGCCCTGCTGACTACGGTGATTTTTGGAGGCTGTGCAATGTACAGAGTAATCTCATTTATTGTCAAGGCCACCTGTGAACAAAATAAACTTGACAAATTATTTGGCAATGCCGCTGCTGCTGCTGCTGCTGCGACTGCATTGGCAGTGGTGCACAAGCACAATATACAAGAAAAAATTCGCGTCGATAACTCTGTGTGTGGCCTTCGAATGAAAATAAAATATTTCATCATAGGCTGCGTGTTGGGCAATGACCCTTTTTCATAGCGGATAAATGGAGAAGGACTGTCGTCCGAAACGTCTATTATCACAAGTGTTTCCATTTTTTAAGGCCACAGTGTGATTGACGAATGTGTTGATGGGTTCTTTTTTCTTGCAAAAAAAATTGTAAACCGTGTCAGCCGCGCGTGGATTATTTAGACCCAGCACGTTACACTCTGTGCACATTAGGTGCGATTATCCCGGGGACAAGTCAAAAAGCACAACAGAAATTATGGCACCGTGATAAATCGACTCTAAAGCCGTCGCTGGGTGAAACGAGAGCTCACTCACACACAAAACAAAGACCCCCCCCCTCCCCCGTGTAGCCTTCATAGACTATTGGGACAAGTGCTGTTCGCGCGCACCTATGCAGGCTGGTACGGCACACGAGGGGGTGGGTGGCCTGCACCACGCCCGACCGCCTTTGTCTCCCCAGTGACGATGTCTTTTACACACCGCACCAGGTACTCATTGGAGGCTGAGTCGACCTAGGAGAGGCCCATGGATCGGTTGAAGATAATCGTCACTGGTGTTGGCCGTGAGCGGAAATTTAACTCGGGTCGCCTGGTTCGTAGCGCAGCGCGCTAACCGCGTGCACCACCGTTCCCCCAACACACACATACACACACACACGCACACCGCACCACACACACACACACACAAAACCAGCGCCGTGTCAGCCACTGGGCACACTAGAGAGAAATTGCCTGTCGCGAACGCTGCAATCTTTCCCGCGGCATTAAATGTCGGCGCGTGGACTGAGTTTAAATGAACGTAGAGGCTGTCAGCCAGCCATTAGCAGCAACAGCAGCAGCAGCTCGGCGCTGGAGAAGAGCGTGCGCCATCTCGCTCATTAGGACCGACGTCACCGCGAGGTAAAGGCCAGGTCCGACTCTCAAGTCGGCGTGGGCCACGATGGATCACGGGAATCGAAATGCTGCTCAGAATTGAGCCGTTTGCAGATGATCCATTACACACACACACACGCGCACAAAAATCTATATTAAGATCAGGGATGGCGTAATAGTCAGCACACTAGCCATGCAAACCAGAGGTCACTGGTTTAATTCTATCTCCCGGCGTGGAAGTGTATACATTGGGACATTTTCCTCAATCCCCCTTCCGTCTTTGTCGACCCAGCAGGATAAAGCGATACAACACGGCGAGTTCATCAGGATGTTGAGCGCAGTGTGGTAAAGTGTGGGTACTCCTATCTCTTCTGAGACGTATGGCCATGGTGGAAGAGTAGGCCAAACACGCTCGAGAGGGCTCCTCTAGAACTTCCTCTGCAGTAGAGGCATGAGCGGGTATTTGCGGGGCTGCCCCTTTACCCGAGGGTCACAATCGTGACTGTGTCGGATGAAAATAAAGTAAATGACTATTATTTTATTACATTATTTTTTTCTCTCGATTCGGTGCCTTAAAAGTGAAACAAACGGTACAGTGTATCAAAACGCACGCTCAAAATATTACTGAAATAAACGCATTCATAATTATTTAATAGCTATGTACGTACATCCTTATTTATTCATTAGGCATTCATTATTGAAGGAATGCAATTGTTGGAGGAAGAAAAAAAACACACACGTGCATAGACGGAGGAAGAGATAATAAACAAATCGGTGGAAGAGGCAGAAGAACGACACTTTGGTAGACATCCAGACTGGGATCAGACTTACAGCTATATAAAACACATATGTGTATAAAAAGTACTCATTTACGCAGAAAAAAACACACTGAGTTCGAATACTTTTTTCCTGTCTCGGGATGATGGCCAACACCACTGACATTGTGAGTTGTTGTTTTTTTTACTATGGAAGTAAAACGGAGAATCTAAAGGATACCCATGCAAAACAGGCGGGTTGGGGGGTACAAGCTCCGAACAAAAAAGCGCCTAAGTCGGGATTCGAACCAAGGAAGTTATTGCTGTAATGGCACAACCGTTGTCCACCGCATCGCCATTCCGCACCATATGGCCGCTAATTTCGGCGGCTGATTGTTGTTTTTGTTGCCGCCTGTGGATCTGTCTGTCCACAATAGCCGCCCGTCTTTGGGAGACGCATGCAATTTGTTAAGCGTCTTTGGAAGGGTTACACAAAGCAACGCGGATCCGTCCAACTGCTATTGGCTGGCTTGCTGCTGGAGAAGATGTCCGTCTCGCAGCCAAGATTTCCTGATAATGGGTTTAACGTCGACTGCTCGCCTGATTGAGCCCATTCTTACCCCGCGGCCCGAGCGACTCATCATCGCGAGCGCACACTCGCAAACCCTGTCATCGGAGGTGCGATCTCTCTCGCACACTTTTAACACCACTCCAACGGCCACCGCCGTGAAGAGAGAGATTTATCCGAGGTGAGTTAAAGAGTGTGAAATGTCCCCTACCCACAATCCACCTCGGGCGGGCCTTTGAGAGAGAGAGAGAGAAAGCTACGTAGAAAGGTTAAAAGAAAATAACAAAAAATAACATCTGAACCTATCTACGTGACTTTACCGAAAGACCCAAAGAATAAGAGATACAGCTATTTTGAAGTTGGTGAAACCGCAGAGTTAGATATGTGTGCCGTTAAGAATAAGAATAATATTTACCATTTCTGGCAAAAAAAGCAGGCGTTAAGATGCTCAAAACACGTAATAGCTACCTATTGCAAGACGTCAAGTTTGCATTAACTGCACATACTTGTGTGACAAAATATACAAACAAACAAGCTCTGATCATTACATATGCATTGCCTTTGAAAGGGATTGGCTTACACCAGGGACAGCCTTCTGTAAGGCCTCGTCTCACGAGTGTCAGACCACAATAGTACAAAGGCAATGCAAGTATGAATGCATCAATAGTTCGGGTTGAGCAGTTATGTCTATGGAATGTTTTTTGTCAGTTTCAAAATGACGAAAGAATAAGAATAGGTTTTACCCGTTTTGGTAATAAAACAGGTGTTAAGATGTTCAAACAGAAAATAGATAGCTATTGCAATGCATTAAGTCAGCATAAACCACACAAACTCGTGTCAAAACATGTAAACAAACATGCTCTGCTAATATCTGCAAATGGCAAAGCCTATTCTTATCTCTTCAACATTTTGCTACTGGCAAAAGGGTCCCATAGATATGGGTGCCCGTATTGAGCGGCCCAGGTGTGACATTGAAGCCATTATATCCGAGGAAGCACGAGGCTATGCAACTTTCTATTCCCTCACCTCCGATTAACACAGTTGGTTACGTACGGTGCGAAATAAATGTATATACATACACATGTATATGGCTGCATCTCTTGCCCTGTATGCTCGCTACCCAAACTGAAACTATAAACTACTTTTTTACCAGGTCAAGCCCACTGAGCTACATAGCTATTTTTCACAAGTGACCTGGCCATAAATGTTAGCTCAACGAAGTGGCTTATCATGTGGAAATGTATTGCAGCCAAATACTCTCAACGCATGTTGATTCTAAATGTGGGAGGAAAAACCCGGAGGACCCGGAGAAAAAATTCACGCAACTACGAGGAGAGAGAGAGAGACACGCAAACTCCAACTATGAAAGCGTCAGGGTTGAGATCGAACCCACGACCTCCTGTATACCAGTCCAGGTCGTTAACATCTCCTAGCCACCGTGGCGCCCATAATCCACCATGCCTTGCCTCGTGTCTCCTCTTTGCCTGGTGCTCTCTGTCTGGTGCTGCGGTGACGGCGCTGGGAAACTAAACACAAACAAGGAAAACGCCTCGGGCTCCTGGCCGCTCAAGGGGCCTCTCGGTTCATGAAAGCCGGGTTGTGTCAAATATCAGCTCAAATTCAAGTCCGAATCAACAACAAAGCCAATTAATCTCGCTCTCACATCTATCGTGTCCGCATCTCTCCTCTGTCATCTCACTAAATATCTATGGCTAGATTTAATTTATCTTCACTGCATTCATAAGCTATTGTTCATATATTTTTTTTGACATCTTACTAGGATTTTGCAAAATGAATGGGGCGGGAGAAGGGGAGGAGGCACCCAAAATTATGTTGGCTTCGGGCCCCCAATGCCTTAGCAGCACCACTGGAATGCAGAGTGGAATTATTCTCAAATTCGGATGACTTGAATGAGAAAGTCCACAGCATCAGTGCTCTCGGTCCTCCTCCTCTAGTCTGCTCAGAAGACAATCATTCCGCTGCTCTTTCTTCTATGCTCCTTATCACGACCATTATCTCTAATAATCCTCCTCCTTTCTCTCCCTCCCATCCCCCGCCTCTAATATGCAACAGAGTCTGCACCAGTCCACGTTTACACTCTGGGCTGTCCCAAACACCCATCTGGCTTTGTTGGCTGCACAAGGACCCAATCATCTGCTCCGGTGCCGAAAGGGTTTCATAAAGCTCGTGCGAGGCTTCGAGTCGCTGTGCCCCAGTCGCCGCCTTTCTGTCTCCCTTGCCCAAAGCTAAAACGGCTTCAGTGCGGCTCGCGCACAGCAAGGCTGCAGGTGGAGACCGGGTTGGCGGCTGGTGGTGGTGGTGGTGATGGTGGCGGTGGCGAGGGTTAGTTGCCATTGACGTGCGCCCATCCTGCGCCCCACCGAGGTATCAATGGTAAGTCGCGTGGCGGCAGCTGACAGACACCAACAGTGGGCGTTGCGACGGTGCACATCGAGCACGGAGCGAGGTGCCAAGGAGGAGAATTACGGCCGCAGTGTCGAGCATCTCGCAGCGAGCGGAGTGAAGCGCGCAGGGCCCGACTGGGTGCTCAGGTTACGATAGCACCAGGTATGTTTTTACCTGTGCAGGTGAGGGTAGAGACGGATTACAGTTGTGGGGGTTCGACCTCCCCTACCGTCACCCCCCCCCACTCCCACTCCCCACCCCACCACCCCACATCAGCAATCCAGAGTCGTGTACAACCCCATGGGAACGACGCGGCCTTTTAACAGTGTTGCTTCAACCCAAGGCTGGACCAGAAAATTAGGCCCATGGGACGAGGCCTTGGGAGACTCGAATGTTCACACCAATCAATTGTCTCTCCATAGAGACATTTATTATACAGTAACACTCATACCCGTTTACAGTATGTTTCGGTGTGTGGATTAAAATGAGAATCATCTTCCCCGTGAAACGCAGCAGCCGCGCAATGCCGTGCTTGGCGCGCACGTTCGGGTTTATTTTGTTTAATGTGGTGAAAAGCCAAGAGGCCAGGGCATTGTCTCTTTCGCCAAAGTGACATTGGGGCATTGGTCTGTCCGTAGATGGCGTTGATTGTTGTGTATAATTCAAATTTATCTTTTTTTCTGCGGTGTCATTTTCGAATCTGTGCCCTCCACACCGGATGATGATGTACGGTGCTTTTTTTTTCTGGAAGACTTTGCAGTTTTTTCCTGGATTTTTCTGTTTGCGCATAGTCACTTTAAGATGTTTTCTTGTTCATGTTTTAGTTGTTTGTCTGTTGCGGTTGCACCCGATTCAAGAGCCGAATGGCTCACAGGGCTATACCAAATAAATGAAGCAAAAAAAACAAACAACTACCCGGTAAGGCCCATTGAGCTGTAAAAAATGTCTTATCATACGGAAATGTATAGCAGCCAAATACTCTAAACGCATGTTGATTCTAAATGTGGGGAGAGAGAAAAAAAACGGAGGATCCGGAGAAACATCCACGTGACCACGGGGAGAGAGACACGCAAACTCCAAATATGCATGCGTCAGTGTCGGGATCGAACGAACGGCCTCCTATATACCAGGCGAGGTAGTTAACATCTCGTTGCCGCGGCGACGATGCCGGAGGGTGGAGAAAAGCGAAGGTTCGGTTGGGACACACACACAGACAACCCTCTGCGAAGATAACTTCACACCGGATGATGATGATGATGTGGATAACGTTCCCAGTTGAAGTGACTCCAGCGGCAGTTGCGTGATGAAAGTTTATTTCGCTTATCCAAGCGAGGACTCAAGAGGCCTGGATGAGTCTCGTTTGCGAGTGCGACCTGTGTCACCGACATTAACCATGCAAAACAAATCAAATTAAGTAGAGCAACGTGGCAAAAGAGAAATCGCAACAACAACAACAACAGCAACAAATAACAAGAAAAACATCTCAGGTTAAAGCAAACTTTCTAAAATTGTGCTCAATTTACGGGCCGTTTCACTTCTAGTTCTGTTTAATGTATATCTCGCCCTCCATCATTGTACATTTTATTTTGAAATCAATGACTTGCAGAGCACAACTAGACATAATGTAGTGGCGCTTTATTGCAAGAATTAAGTTTAAGAAAACCACATGCATGCGGCAATCTGCTGCTGCTGATACAGCAGCAGCAGCACGGGTTTCATTAGCATACGCCGCAATCTCTCACAGCAGTGCCCTTGGTGTGCGATCCACACTCCGTACCCACTGGCTCAGCAGCACCGCAGAGCGTCAGGAATTTTAGTTTTTATGAATAAATATCCTCACACCCCCCTCCCCCCCTCGTTGAACACATCGACGGGCAACATTTAAAATATTTATCCGCCGCGCATGAATCTCGGAGACGAAACCGAGCGCGAACGGCGCACGGACGCACGGTCGCTCCATCACGTGACCGAGCCTAAGCCAAACAGCTAAAGCACCGATATATATACATATATATATTCCTGGCTTTTCAAACGCAGTTAATCACCACGTCGGGGGAGTCAAAGGATCATATAAAATGAAGAATGGAAAGCTGCTGAAGCTGTAATTAGTGGAATTCCTTTGCTATCCGTCACTGGCGCCTGGGCGCCGATTGTCCGGCAGAAGCAGAGGAAATAAATTACGTTGATTTAAATTAGCGACCATTGGCTTCTGAACTAAGAAGAAGAGCGCAACAACAAAACACCGTGGCGGAGAAACCGACAACCAGGATGGAGGCTGTGCGGCTTGCCAACGCTGGCAGCGATCGCCAGAGCGCATTTCACTCGAGCCGTCTCTGAAACATGTGAACGTTTTTGAACGTTTATGCTATTTTCTCTCTCTCTATCTCTCTCTGATGAATTCTACATCTCCCCCTTCCCTCTCCGCTCGCTCACCCCCTACCCCCCCCCCATCCACGTATCAACTTGATATGCACAACAGGCGAATTTTTTATTTTATTTTTTGCAAAAAAAAAATCAAATGCGCGAATAATAATAATTATAATGGCAGCGAAGCAAATGCGAGGCGTGGCGGCCCATGGATACGCGCGTCGTGACGGAGGCTGCGCGCGTAGCAACGTGCGCGTCGTCATTAGCGCTTCTTGAAGGGGAGAAAGGCGGCGGAGGAAATAATTAATGCCATTCATTCAAATGAAATTGGAAGAAGATAGAGCAGGTACCACTAGGCTAATAAGGCTGCGCGGCGCGGTGTTACATCAACATAACAAAGGGCCACATTGGCACTGATTCAAATCCCGGCTGCCGTGGAATAACATTCAGTTTTGGGCTGCATGCACTACAGCTTGAATAACTTTAATAGGGATTTTTGAAATATGATCTGTTGAATTAATTTCTCTACGACAGCTTGCAATTTGCCGGGGAGTGAGTAAAAAAATAATAGAGCTCGCTTTTGTGCGAGCAACGAATTTTATATCTCCCCCCCCTCTCTCTCTCTTCTTTTCCGTAGCCTTCTTCAAATGTCAAAAGAAATAGGCAGTGTTTGGCACGCGTCCGAGAGAGTCAGGACAGCCCCCCATGGCTCGAACCTTCACATGAGAGACGCGAGATGAGCGTCCGGCATCACATGCAGACTCAATGACGCAATTCTCGATTTGAAGTTTTCGTGACGGCAAGGATTCATACTCTTTGGTTCTTTCGGTAAAGTCACGTAGGAGAATTTTTTTTAACAAAAAATATTTTTTTATTTTTTTTTCATCTAAGTGACTTTACCGAATGAACCAAAGAGTATCAATGACGCAATGTTTTACTTTCCCATCCGCGCTAATTCTTTCGAGGCTACTCGGCGCATTCGCTGCATCGGTCGGTCTCGCAAAGAATACCCATCACATTTTGTTTCGTATAAAAAGTATTAGCAAAGGAGTTGTTGTTATTTTTTTTTAAGTGCGAGCAGAAAACAAAGCACAAAAGTCTACATCGGCTATTTATCGCGGAAGCCGAGTGGCCTGTGGCACCGATACAAACGTTTTGTTATCTGTCAGAATCCCACATCCTGCGTCCGGCTGCCCGTTGTCGCCCGCACACGTGGGCACACACTTGCACATTGATTGAATGGGCGTTGTAAGTAAGCCGGGTCCTGCTGACGAATACACAAGAATCGCATTCGGCTCTGAGAGCGTGTATGTTTGTGTGAGCGGGAGTGTAGCGCTTAGCGTGCCACGCTATGAACCTGGTGACCTAAGTTCGATTCCCGCTCACGACCAACACCAGTGACGATTATCTGAACCGGTCATGGGCCTCTCCTAGGTCGACTCAGCCTCGAATGCGTACCTAATGTGTAAACATCACCACTAGAGAGACAAAGGCGACCCGGCGTGGTGCTAGCCACCCCCCCTGCTCTGGTGCCGTTCCGGCCATCATAGCTGCTCGAAAACAGCACTTGACCCAACAGTCTGTCAAGGCTATACGGGGGATCTTTGTCTTTGCGTGTGAAACAGCGAAACAAACTAAAGGGAGAAGGAGCCAGCTGGGTTGACAGATGGGGCTGCAAAGGCTACCGTCGTGGGGAAAGAAATCCTCAATATTAGTTAGCGGCTTGCAACCTCTACCGCTAATTTGTGCTGCATCAGATTAATCTGTTTGTGCCCGCCGAAGTGTGCTTTGAGACCGAGCTTGTGCCCTCCTATGCCAACTCCTTTGATGCTCGTTAGGGCGGGAGGCTAACTTGGAACTCAGATAGACACGGAGCTGAGTGTTTGTCGCACAGCATCGGCACTGCGGTGTGATGTCACCATGACCCGATTACATAAATGGGCTCGGAAAGGGCTGATTAAGAAAAAACTTTTACCCCATCATAAATACTCTTTCCTTTTATTTTTGTGAGGTTAATTGCAAGTTGTTGAAATAAACACTCGCTGAAAAGTTCGCCGAATAACGTAATTAGAACAATTAAAACAATACAATAGTGGCTGGTAGGAGTTTACTGATTTTCTTTCTCAACAAAACTACGTGTTTTTGTTTTAATTGGATATACATGCCATAATTCAGAATCGTTTCCAAGCGAAATGGATTTGAGAATTACAGGCTATGTATTGTCTCCTGGTTCGAGGACAAGATGCGGGAAATTGCCGCAAGTATTACTTGATTAGTTCATTGTTGATTCATGAATGAATGCTTGATTGCTGTAGTTTCGTGCATGCAACTATTGGCACACAGTGCCACGTTCCCATGACCACTGGGAAGCAAACCGGTCCAGCTAATGAACCGGGCAAGTGCGTTTAGTTCAACATTTTTCCGGCAGCCTTACTAAGGTTACTGGGCACTAACGAGCAGGCCAACTGGGCCACGTGGCACATTCTCACGAGGCTCACTCCACTACGACACTGTGGCTGCTGTATTTAGGTTAGTTTTACTCATTGTTACGGATGGCTGTGTACATAACAAGTCATGGCCAGGTCAAGAGGTCATTGCAGCTAATGCCACTGTCCCTATAGTTCACCGATGTGATGATTTCTCACCGTTTGGCTTCGGGTCTTGCCCTTGATCACCCACCTCCGGCTACTTCTCCAACGCCTAACCTGCTCTCCTCCAGTCTGCACACGTGTCCCACCCATCACAACCTCATCCTCCTCTTCTGCATCTGAAATACTTCCCTTCCACGGTCCATTGAGTGGTCATTGAGGGCTCTTTCTTACAACATCGGGCCAACCCCAGCAGCCTTTGTTTAACGGGCCGCACTCCGCTAACGAGAGCTCCCGAAGTCAACGCAGGTTTCAGGCAGTGGGTTCTGGCAGAAATTCATAACGGGGGAATTCTGGGCCCAGAACAGCTCAGAATGGGAGGTCTGCTCCCTAGATAAACAAAAAATTCACCGTCAAGGGTCCACGTGTATGAGGTTAAGTAATGCTTACAATGTCTGTGCCTCCCCCTGCGTTGCCCTTAATGTGTACCATGAAGGGACACATGGGAAATGGCTCCCTGGCCGTTCCGCATCACTTTAATCAGTGGTTTCAGTTTGCCTGCTTAAACAAATGCTGTTGGAAAACATTGCTCCTCCAGGCCCCATGAGCTGGTGGACTAAAACATTATTTTATTTCAGCGTGCGGGGACACACGCTTGTCTCTGCTCATTACACACGATGTATTAGGGTTGACTTTCGTATTTCACTTTTAGAATGTCAGTTTTCTTCAGATTCATATTTAAATATTTTCATATTTAAAGCTTTTCGACTGTAATAATTTTTATCGTATTCTTGGTTCTTTCGGTAAAGTCACGTAGAAGAGAAATAATAAAATAATAAAAAATTTACAATAAAATTCTCACGACGTTTCGATTGCAACACAAGCAATCATCATCAGGTGTGAAAACCACTGGAAGAAAATTGTACGTGACTTTACCGAAAGAACCAAGAATATGAATCCCTGCATTCACGAAAGCTTTAAATCTAAATAACATTTTTATCGTGTACTAAATGTGATCATTTATTATACTATCAAATCATTACGTGTTACTTTTCTATACTTAAAGTTCCGACTACAAAACAATTGTTTTAAAATCGACATTTTGACATTTCAACCGCTAAAATTAAAAGCGACGTCATGTATTGAGAAAATAAACCATTTATTATTTTATCTTTCTATGTGACTTTACCGAAAGAACCAAAGAGTAATTCCTGCAGTCACGAAAGCTCCAAATTAAGTTAAAATTAAACCACGTGACGTTGCATCACGGGAAAAAACATCACTTCCGGAACGTCGTTATCTGAGCCGAATTTTTTTTGTTGTTGCATGAAATCGTCCAAAAATGTAATGTTCATATTTTGCAGATAAATCCACTAATTAGAGCGACATCTTTGTATTTTTACAATGTTCGTAAAACTGTGTACATCTAAAACGTTAATTTAATTCCAACTTTGTCCAAAAAAAAACAAAAAAGTTATTTCAGTTTTTCGTGTTTGGAGACGATTCAAGGACGCAGCTGGTGATATTGCAATTACCCTTACCAGTATATTCACGACAAACCATGGCAAGGCAGCACAAATTACTTCTATATTCTAAAGCACTTGCCTAAACAAAAGGTATTGGAGACCCTCAAAAGATGTTTGAATAGTGTATCAAACTCACAAAAGAATACCATCTCGCGCACGAACAAACACAATACTGAGAATATAAAAATGAACAGAATGAAATGTTCTTTTGATCTAACAGTCAAGCAGAGGACGGACAATCACCGTAAACTATGACGCATTCTTTCTGCGCGGCACATCGCTGAGATAAACACAGGCCACGTTGATGTGCGCTTTACTGCTGACAAGATGATCAGCTACCGTATTTATTTCAACACACAAAATAGCCCCGCCTGTTTCGTGTGCACCGCTATTCATCCCGCGTGTGTACGCACATCTCTGGCTGCAATTTAATGGAAAGAGCAGCTCAGATGAAAGGGTGGATACGTCTCATTTCGGCACATCTAATGTCACTCGTTTTAAAAAGGTAGAGAGTTAAGTTCCGGGCGCCAACCGGGAGCTTTCACAGTGGATTTGCCCGGGCAATTCTCACTTACTCAGCTTAAGGTCAAAGTAATCTGTGTTGCAAATTGCATTGATTTTTTTGACTGGCAGATAAACTGTCAGGAGTCAAGGAAATGTGTCTGTGCGAGTCCGTGAGTCTGTGGTTTTGTGTGCGTGTGGGTCTCTGTGAGTTTATGGGTTTCTGCGTGAGCCTATGTTTGTCTATGGGTGTCTTTGTGAGTCTCTTGGTATGTAAGTGTATGCGCCAAGTAAAGTACGGATGAAAGCTACTGGGGTCCCATTATCGAGACTCCAGCGGGGCATTGGAATGTTTGAAATTAGATGCAAGGCGTTCCGAGCAACCATTCCAAGTTCATTTGCGCGTGCAAACGAACTTGACAGGGTGCCTTGTTATTGCCCGGTATCGAAATGATTTGCGCCGAAGTTGCTTTATTTTGTCTTGTTAGTTGCTAGCGCTAGTTGAGTCGTGTGGATCGACCCATGAGAAGCCAAGGGGTGTCCCCTTTTTGTGTTTATTGTTATAACTTGCATGAGCTACTTATATTAAGTTCGTGAAAAACTTAAATAGTTTTGGGGGGGTGTCTTTCACACTTATTTTTTTGTCTTCTTTTATGTTCAGCCTTTTGTATTTTTAGATCGGGTGCCCCAGACATCCCATGCCGCCACTGCCGGCTCCCCCCGGGGCTCTGTGTGTGCCCTCTGGCTCACAGTGCCGTAGCTAAGGGCAGCAAAGCGAGTGGGGCGGGTGAAACGACTGCCCCGGGGGACCATCTCGAGATAGGGGCAGGCCCGTTCATAGTGGGGGGGGGGGAGGGGGGGGTGGTGGCTCCAACGCCTTCGAACTAAAACCGTATCACATCTATCACTGTGACCTGGAAGCGCGGACCTCTCCCCCTAACCCCAAAGCGCGGGGGCCGGGGCGATCGCCCCTATTCGCCGGACTCTAGCGACAGCTCTGGGTGGCACAGAACTGTCTTTGTGTCTCGCTTTGGCTCCACTTACTCACCTGCGTCGCTTGCATGAACGGTGCCGGCAGTGAGTGGTGGTGGTGGTTGTGGGAAAGGCGTGCGTGGGGGGTCTTGGGTGGGCTGGTTTTGCTTGGGGGGGGGGGTTAATGCGGCGACACGGGCAGCAGTTGGCACACGTGGTACCGTCACGGGCAGCAGTGGCACACGTGATACCGTCGATAGACGGAGCAGCTGGAGTAGCAGGCGTCGGCCAATTAACACTTTTGGCTCAACGTGTAGCGGGGCGGCATCTGCAGCTTTTGATCTTTTCTTGTTGTTGTTGTTGTTGTTGAAACATCGATCGCAATCAAACAGCTCGTGGACAATTAACAGTTCATTAAGAGGCAGCCAGCTAGAGAAGGGGGCTGGGGGCGGGATAATTGGAGGAGGGCGCTGCTACGCCGCAGCGTGCGTGCGGTGTGCGTGCGACTTGGCGCCGCTAATAACAACAACACCAAGAACAACAACGACACCGTAAACACCAACAACACGAACAACACCAACGAAAACAATAATGTGACGCTAAACATCGACACGAACAACCACAACAACGTGACAACGTAAACAACAACAACAACAACGTGACACCGTAAACAACAACAACGACAACAACACTAAC